>JAHDVE020008627.1:0-122747 GCA_022606495.2 Halesus radiatus | reverse complement strand
AACAGCATGTAAATAATTAGTGTCTTACAGGTATACATATCCATTATAAATAGTAAAATAAGTCTAACGTGCATAGTTATGTTGTATTGAAACATATATTCCATATTTGTTAGTAAACTTTAGACAAAATGCCAGAAATAATTTATTTAAAATTCTGCCTTAATACTGGTTCGCTAAGTGGGGCAGGTTATGGAAAACTTAAAATGTATTATATTGTGCTATTTCTTAAAACCGTTCTTACATGTTTTTTTCTTTCTTTTAGATACTGCACTTATATTTAAAAGAAGTTTCATAAATTATTGTACTTAAAAAAAAATTACCCAAATATAACCAATCAGATTATGGAGTAATACGTATATTAAGATCTTGTTATTTTTTTGGTGAAATAAAGAAATTTACCAATAAAATTACAAAATATAGTATTCTGTGGTAGGTGCAACAGTTCAAATAAAACCATATTAAAACAGAATAATTAACATTTCAACGTAGTAATTTATACATTTCAACGTATTATGCCTTTAAACGTATGCATTTAAAAAAAAAAAAAAATAAATAAAAAAAAAAAACAGAAAATTGGCTAAGCGTTAAAAAAACTTTTGTTTTTTCGAAAAGTTGTTTGTTTTTTCTTGAATATTTCGTAAGCTATCTCTGTCGTTACGTTCGTAAGAAGATCACTGAATAATTTTATTCAGCTGGACTTCTATTATACTTAACAATTTCCACACGATTGTGATCTGCTGTATTTTTAACATAAAGCGTGCGGTCTACCGGTGCATTTGCTTTATATATATATATATCGACATATTTTCCCCACAACATGCGGTGAATCGATGCGACGGGAGGTCTACCGAAAAAATATTATTGTAACGTGCGGTCTACCGGAAAAGAGCCAATATTGCGTGCGGTTTACAAGAAAATTTTCACCATAGCGTGCGGTGTACCAGATTATTATTAACCATGACTTGCGGTTTAAAGGAAAAAGTAAATAAAATGATCTGATTGTGTCTTAATAAATTCACAATATTTACGTGTTACCGCGCTTTTAGTGGGAAATTCAGGTTTTACTCAGCGATATAATTTTGATGGTCAATCGGTGTCAAATAAATTGTAATATTTAATCTTTGAAAATATGGGATTAAAAAATAGAGGATGATATTAACAAAGTCTTGAATTTGAAATATGATATCGATGAAGATAACATAAATTGAACTGGTCTCAGTAGGTAAGTTGGTAAAGCGGTTGTCCCGGAAAGACAGAGGTCCTGGGTTCGAGTCCCAGATGCGACTGATATTTTTTTTTGTTGTTTTTTTCGGTTTCATGTTTCATTTATGTTATATTAATATTACCTTCTTCAATGATTAAATATTACAATGAAGTTAAACTTCAAAAAATTAATTAAAAATTTTAAAAATTCAACGTATTTCCGTTTTAGAAACCGTGGAACGCCAGTAAAATAATTAATGAAAGCACTTCAAAACAAACTAGACTTGACTCGGAAACAAACAAAAATTTCCGTTCCTCGGTTCTCTTCAGCACAAGAATAATTGTCTTCCAGCGGCCAATGGCGCTAAACGTTCGTCCGCGTCCTTATATTTTAAAAACACTTAGTTATCGAATAAACTAACGTACCCACGTTAGTGGCAATTTTACTTGTTCACCCACCTCCATGGTGTAAGTATTTTTCTTCTTGTATGGTTGTCAGGTTTTGTGAAACCGGCACGAATCTATTGTTTTGGTAAAGATGATTTTATATTGGGCTTGATAAATCTATTAAAATTTTGTCTCCTTCAACTTGACTAGTGAATTTATTTATTTCGATTATCTGCCTGGAAGTTTATAGACATTAAAAATTGATAGTAAAAATTGATACACGTTATTTTATTTATTTAAATTAAATATTTCCATTTCACGTAATCTAATATAAAAAAACACAAATCTTCATTATTATCTTACTCTTAATATGCCTGTACGTTTTTTTTTCACTGGGAAGTAAATTATGAATGGTTTTTTGTGTTTAATTCGTAAAAGTCCATTCAATTTTATTTTTTAATAATGTAAATCAAATTTAACAATGTTGTTATTAAGTTATGCGAGTATTTTAAGTTTTCTAAATAAATCGGTTTTACCGATAATAAATCATTATTTTAAAAAACCCGTCCAAATTAGAATGGGGTGGGAGTGAATAAAATCATATAAATAAGTCGTCACAATGTAGGTTACCATAGTTTGAAAATGGTCTTGAACGCCGAAACAGCTGTCACAATAATAAAAACTGAAAACTCTTGAAGAACTTAATAATAACATTATTAAATTTGATTTACATTGAATTAAAAGAAAAAGAAGATATATATTTTAATGCCTTTATACGGTAAACAATTTTTTGTTGGGATTTGTTTTCTTTTATCTAAGATCTTATTTCTGTCATGTATGGTGTGTGTGGAGGTCTTTATAATAATGGAGTTTCTCTTTAAAGTAAAATGGTAAAAAATGATCAAAACACTCCGTAAAAAAAAATTAAAACGTTATACAAAATTATTTGTTTGAAACTCATTACATTTAATTTTTTGAGCATTTGCTGAATTGATTTTAATTTATCAAACTTTAAAAAATGTTAAATTTCTCTATTCTGGATTATAAATTTGTTGTTAAATAATTGAATAAAGTTTTTTGGTATTTTTCCCACCTCCAAGTCGCTCGACTAATAGTAAGAAAAATCCACAGCTGGTACAGAATGACTACCTTAACAAAACTATTAATAATTGATGAATAGTTTTCTGCAAAAAAAAAATGGTTTCGACTTAAATGAATATTAAATAATAAATAAGGTGGCGTGAAACGCATTACCTTTCTTTCAATTTTTTAAATTAACGAATCAAAAAATACATCCTTATTTTTAAGATAATTTTTAACATTCATAGTTGTTTATTAGCTTGTGTACAAATGTAATAATTTTTTATTGTTGGTTTAAAACTTAATTCCTACAAAAAACTTATTAGAATACTTCCAACAATTTATTCCATTTCATATTTTATATGTACACGTGCCAACAAAAAATCCATCTCATATATAAAAGCGCTACGTGTAAAGTGCGTTTTTTAGAAAATATTTACATTATCGCCATCTGTGAGCACGTTGCGTTATAATTATGTTTCGAATGCGCTCAAATGAAAAAAATAGAAATGTAATCGACATAATGAGCGAGTAACATCGATAAAATCTATTTTAAAAAATGTAGAATTAGAAGAAAACACCGTTTGACATTAAAAATTGCAATGGAAAACTTTTTCCAAGAAAATTAGAAGAAAATTTACGGCACGCGAATATCTACGATTTCAAAGTGTGTATGTTGTGTTTTAAAAACCGAATTCAAATGTGTACGTTTGGAAATCGTGTTCTTTTATTTTCCAGAACAAAAGAACACCGTTTTTCACTCAGTAATAATTATTCTTTGCTCTTCTTCCTCTCACATACACATTATACAATACACAGCGAGCGTGCAAACTCTCCGTTCGTTTGCGGAGAACGAGATAATTAGGGAAAAAGGTGGACGAATGTGGTGGAAGTGGTCCATTGTCTCGCCGAGGGTCAAGATGGGACCATTGTCACGGCGGAAGGCTGGGGAGGGGGAGAGGGAGAACAAAGGAGATGATTTGCCAGGGCATGCGAGACAGATTATGTATTGTTGCGGTTTATCTTATTTCGATAGGGCCAGATAAAAAATAAACACAGGAAATTTTATACAAGCATGATTTAAAATATCGCCGATAAGCAGCACTCGTGAGACATTCGTTGTAAACCATTGCTTACGCATCGTATAAGGTATCACAACCAGTTTATTTAGAGTTTAGTCGAACACGGTACTCACATAGATTCATTGCATGCATACTTCGCTTCTTCATGTTGAAGCGAACGACACTAATGCAGCAAAGAACTCACCAATTCCTCACGCAATATATACCCACTAGAAAAAATTAATAAACTTAGACATTTACCATGATTCCTTACTAGCATACAAAACAATTTATAAATTTTTATTAGCGTGATATAAATTTATTTCACAAGACATTTTTCTACTTTTTTTCATAGTCAATTACAATTCTTGATTTCCTAACTTCTCTACCCTTCTCCACATCCCCTCTTTACACACTTTCTTTATTTTTATTATTATTAGTCACACATTGTCATGCATTCATTAGTTAAGAAGTATTCTCACCCCAAACAAAATGAATAAGATATTGTATGGACACACGTAATAAGTACTTTAACTGTGTAAATTTTTACCAACCTTTTCATCTATATATATAAAAATCCATGTATGTTTTTAAGTTAATTTGTCTTCGATGATCTCGAAAATCACTGAACAGGTTTCGCTAAAAATAGCATAGTTTTTTTTATTAGTGCCGGGAAGGTTTAGAAAGTAGTTTGAATGAAAACAAATATGTAAAACTATTGGTATAACGTTTTAAAATTAGTATGAAAAACATTGAACCCGCCATGTTTTATTTAGGTTAGCCCATAGATATAACACTCTGGTTAGCCACAGATTGCATATTTAAAAGAAGAAGGTTTTTTGGGTAGAATATTTTCATAATGGAAAACACAAGTAGGTACCTACTTAATATATATATATATATTTTTTTTTAATTTAATGTAAATTAAATAGAGTTCTACGAATTAAACACAAAAACAATACCTACTTAATAACTTTATGATTTTGATATGTTTTGAAAAAAATAAACGTTTAGAATAAATTAAAATATTCATATGAATGTTTCTCTATTTGGAGATAGTTACTTTCGCTGTAAAATCAATTACGGCACCAATTAATGACAAACAAGAATTCACAACTTCATAAATTTATTCCAAAAAAAAAATCCCGAGTAAGGCTGGGTATACATCAGCTAGTTTGTAATAAAATAACTACGTACCTCTAAATAAATAAATACTTACTTTTTAAACCTGGTATAATAAAAATCATCCCCTGTTTAAATATAATCGTAAACTAGAAATTCCTAATATTTTTTATCGCTGATACAATACGAACCATTATTCGGGTTATATTTCTTTATATATATATATATTATGTAATTTTTGTTTATTTCTCTATCAAAAGAATTTTTACAAACTATTTGCATAATGACTAAACTCTTTTTTTGGTGTTATTTTTTACTGTTTACTTTACTTATTCTTTTGATTTGATTTATTTTGATTAACTCTGGATAAATTTGTTTAATTTTGTTTTTTACTTTTATATGCACCTTTTCAATATTATTTATAAATGTCTACGTAAAATCCTGTAACGGTAGTAAATAAATAAATTTTAATATAAATTTTATGTGAATTCTGGTATTGGTCATACCTTTTTTTATAAAATCTGTTCTTCTATTTAATTTTCTGTTTTAAAATTTTAAATACACTCATTTGTAAGATCCCCATGGGCGTTCATAAATAAATTAAAATAAACACTCCAATTTGGAATAACTTATTGAAGCTTGTAAACCTCATTGTAATGTACTTTAATAATTGAAGATGATATTAACAACTCTCAAAATAAAACATGATAAAACATGAGATCGTGGGTTCGAGTCGCAGCTTCTACCGTTACCTTGTTCTTTTCTGTGTCATTTCGGTATCGTGTTTCATTTTGAAAGTCGTTAATATTATCTCAATGATTAAAAATATAAAATATATGTAGCTTGTTTCATACTTTTTTTTATTTTTTAAATAGAACTACTTTTAAATATAATAAATAGAGGACGCCGGAAAATTTTCCGAATACTTAAAATCGAACAACGAATACACTTGTTACAAGATAGGTACTTTCAATCAAGATATAAATGCTGTTTTTCACTGAGGTTTCGCGATAACACTCTCGTAATCTCCAGAATTACTCTCGGAAGTGTATAGATTTTCACTATCGCACACAATTGTTAGGGACAACTCTATTTGCACGACTTTTAACGGTAACGTTTTCCACGGAAACAAAAACTCTGTGGACTTAAGTAAAACAAAGACGCAATTTTTTAAAATCTTTATGCGATTACCGCACAAGATTCACAACTGTTCGTAGAAGAAACACAAGTCACAGGAAGCTTATCGGAAGATGTCCCACTACTTAATATTTACATAGGTTTTTTATTAAATATTATTAAGCTTTGATTAAACTAGACAACAGAACTTGGAAGCTTTAAAAAGTCTATGGAAAAGGTTAAATAATTTTCCTTGAAAAGAACCAAAATAGGCATCCGGGTATGCATCTTTAATATAAATATTTAGTGGTTGTAAAACAATCATTTATTCCGGGTTGATTTTTTATCGTTTCGTAAAATTCCCTCGGAACACCGGATAGTAGAGTATTTCAAACACAGACAGAAAACAATAAAAGAAAACTTCTGACAATATAATTAAATTACGTTTTTGCTTTATCTAGCCGTATTTCGCTGGAGTTTTTCTCTGTCAAAACAATGATAAAATGTTTAAAAACGTTGAAGTGGAAGAACATCCCTTTATTTTCAATTTAATCTTCGTGAAAAAAACTTTTCTAAACAATCGAACTAACGAGTCCGAACAACAGAAAAAAAACATCTTTGATAATAAAACATAAATAATTGGAACGAACCCTTTTATAAAAGCCTGCCAACAGGATGTTCTAGAATCTTCTCGAAAATCTGCAGTTTTTCTAGAATCTTTTTTTGAGTCTGTTCACGTTTAGAACTGCACCGTTAAAATTAAATCATAACTAATATTATTTTATTTACAAAATGGTTTATTTATAAAAAAATCTGTAAGGTAATTATTATTAGGGGGTGACAGATGTTTCGCCTTTCGATGGCATAATAATACTGTTAGAATCATTTATTAACCGTGGCGTGGTACCAAGAAACTTCATTTTTTGGTTTCATCGAGAAATAAAAAAGTTATTGTTATTTTTTCGGTGAATTAAGTGGCCACAGGCTAATAAAGCATCTATTACCAGCGCATAATATTGCATGAAGACAGAAACATTTCACAACAATATTCCAAAATGGAATCAAATTTGACAAATGTCATCTTCAAAGACCAGCTAAACTGAGGTCATATTAAGACTAGTTAATATATGAACCCATATTTTAATTTTTAGGACCAAATAAAATTGAAAATATTACGTTTGTAGTAAATTAAGTCTTAATTATCTATAAATTGTACCGCCCAATGCGGATTGCTATCAGCTTACTAAATGCCGCATCCGCTTGACCGATCATAACCTAACGACTGATTGGCTATGCAGATACCTACGTGCGAGAGGATACGCAAAGAAGGCATTTTAAAGCTACGGCACAAAACAAATGTTCGACAAATTTCAAAGGAGATATTTAATCATTTTTTTTATTGGAATTCTCTTTTGAAATAAAATCAATTAATTAGGGCGTTTTTCTAGATTATCCTGAAAACATCTCTTGAAGTTTCACAGTACTATCCTTTAACGAGGTTAAAGACAATGCCATATCCTTAAAAGAACCGGAATCGGGCTCTAGGGAGACATATGAAAAGCAAATAGTTAAGAAAAAATGGTAAGAATGTAACCATTTTTGCAAGACTATTCTGTAATATAAGAATTTATATGATGGAACTGTATTATTTACTGCGTGGTTGAAATACTATTTATTGTTAATAATTCTCTTTTTCACTCAAATACAACATTGTTTAATTAATGTTATGCTGAAAAATCTTAATTTCTTTTATATAATACTTTCAGTGAAATTAATAGTCAATTACTTGTATTACCCACACCAAGGTACTACATGAGATCCTACTTAAATTTAAGGAAAAAATAATACATTTAATTTGTATTTAGAATTGATCATCATGGTAGGAATAAGTGAGTTGAATGGTTGTAAAAAGGTCCACATTTATATTTTTGGGTGTTTTACAGAACATTAGTAATAAATACAATTTAAAAAGACACTTCACAAAGCATCCTCAGAGATGACATAGTCACTGAGGAAAATAATTTCCCTTAGGACTACAGAGTTAATGTTAAAAAAACGGTTGTAATAAATGCTGTCCAGAAATAAAGGAAAAAAAATAATATGGGTAATAACAGCATGCAATAAAATCCTCAAACTCAACAATACAACGGAACTCTGGTATATGAAGTATAATATAAATTATATATCAAAGTGCCACTATGAAAGCACAATAAAAAAGCCATATCATCCGCTTCTTCAATCAGTTTTACAACACCTTTTATTACATTGACCGTGGAGCTTCCTCGGAAAGCTTTCTCTTGTATAACTTAGCTAAGGAGCTTTTTTGCTTTAAGGCAACTTTATATTGGCATTTAATTAGAGGATGGAAATTGTTTTAATTTATTATTTGGCTATTTACAATACTAATTAAGTATTTAAGACGGGGTAAATAAAATTAAGAAATTCTAATTAAAAATGTTTTAATGATTGAATGAACAATAAATTTTAATTATTTTTTTATCTACTTAGTTTTAACCCCGGGATGGAAGCGAAGAGTTAAATTTATCTTGTCCAATTTCAAACTAATTTTTCACCGAAATTCAGACCGACTGCACTAGCTTTCTTCAAGAAATGCTTTCCTTGAGAGTAACAAGTTGCGCATTTTCTCTTAAATAGGCTTTTTTTTATTTCTGTGGAAATTATACGTCTCCTTGTACGTGGAAACTTTTGAGTAATACGTACAGATCGCTTCTCAGATACAATAAACGAGTTTACTAATTTATTATATATTTTTTTAATTAATTTAGCCAATAAATATCTTATTAATCAAAGATAGGATAAAACCGCCTACTTTATAATGGGAGTAAAATATACTCCTTGCTTCCATTAATGGGTTAAGGAAGAACCCTTCAATTATAGGGTTAATATTGTCTTTTTAAGGGTTATTAGTACACTGTTAATTAATTTACCTGTATAGAAAGGTTTTAATAAAATTGTGGGGGCATTCCCTGTAGATAAACTGTTAATATGATATCAAATTCATTAGATATAGTTAGATTAAAAACTTTTTTTGTTTTATAAATTATATTAAAAGTAAAATACACTTTTACGCAAATATTCAGTTAAAAAAACATAACAGCGTAATATTTATTTTCCAATTTTAATGTCCTGCCGAATTTCAAAAATCTTTAATCCTATTAAACAACACACTACAAAATATGTGGCATCATGTGTTACCTTTTCATATGAAATAAATATTTCAAATAACAGTTGATCACAATGCAAATGACGTTAGAGTTGAAAATAGCTTAAAATATTGGCAGAAATACCTGTGAAGATTTAATTACGCCAGACCTTACGCGATTCAACGACAATAAAACCAACCGTTTCATTTTACAGTCTGTTATTGAAAATGATGGACTTAATTTTGCACGTTCTCCTCTGATACACGCGGTCGGCTCGGGCTTTTTCCTTTATAGAGATATCCAGTTTACTCAAATTGTTTATACCAAAATGGAGATGAAAGGCACGATGCACTGCAGTTGCCGGCTCAGTTTTACATAAAACATTGTGTTGCATAGTAGCCATTTTACTCCTAACTGACGCGAAATTGCCGCTTGGCGGCGGGAGCATATAGCTGGCGTTGGCGCAACTATGAGTGATCTAGCGGTGGGATTCAAAACTTTCGGCCCTCCTCTTTCAATGCATACTGATAATTCACATATAATGTATACTTTGTGAAATATAACTGTACGAAATTGAATCCATCATTTAGCATAACGCCGATTATTAAGTTATGTGTTCTTTTCATTATTTCTTCATTTGAAATTGATTAATATTATTTGTTCATTTTTCTATTTTAATATGAGAATGTACGGTTAACAAACCTTTAAAACTTATTTCCAAAAAAAATGACTGAACCGGTTTCACCTTGCAACGAGCATCTACAGACTGAGATTTATTTTTCACTAAGTACTTTACCTAGGATGGGTCAACGTACTTTGTGTACAGAATCTAAAATAGGCAAAGTAAAATCATTTCAAAATTCACAGATTGTTCGCAATGCTTTCACCTTCGAAGCACGTTTTCAAAAATTGTGATGAGACATCGGTTCCCAAACATTTTGTGATTGAATTATGATCCCGTCCAAACTGAAGCCTATTTCGTATTCCTTAATACATCGCACCCTTGGGCATAGAAAACGGTTCTCCCTTTTCTTCTAAACATATATGCAATGTTTGTTTAGGTAAAGTGCTCGTACGTGAATGAAATGAATCAAGAAATGAAAAATTTTCTTCACAAAAATCTATACACGTGAAAAATGTTCGATTTACAAAATATATAAATGTATATATTTTTTAATATATCTATCACCTGTCAAAAAGCTTTGCAGACAATTTAAATTTCAAATTTCGAACATTTATGAGAAACTAGCTGATGTGTACCCGGTCTTGCTCGGGATTTTTTTTTTTAATAAAGTTATGAAGTTGTGAATTCGCTTGTCATTAGGGTGCCATAACTATTGATTTGACATCTCCAAATAAAGAAACATTCATTTGAATATTTTATTTCATTCCAAACGTTTATTTTTTCTAAATATATCTAAATCATAAAGTTCTTATGTAGGTACCTACTCGTGTTTTCCATTTTAAAAATATTCTACCCAAAAAAACCATATTCTTTTGAATATGCAATCTGTGGATAACCAGAGTGTTATATCTATGGCTAAAATAAATAAAACATGAAGGGTTCAATGTTTTTCATACTAATTTTAAAATGCTATAGCAACAGTTTTACTTATTGGATTTCATTCAAACTACTTTCTAAACCTTCCCGGCACTAATAAAAACAAACTGTTCTATTTTCAGCGAAACCGGTCTAGTGATTTTTGAGAACATTGAGGACAAACAAACAAACCCTACTTTGATTTTTATCTAAATAAGATAACGTATTTTGATAGTTTGACCTGAAAAGCATAGATGGCTTTACTTGTAGCCTTAATAGTAGTTTTAAATAGTTCCGATAGATGTCACTTCTTAAGGTATAAATAGAGTATACTAGCATTATAGACCGGCAGATTATGGATAACTAATGAGAGAAAAATGGCTTCCTTTCTGTTCTAATCATACCAATCTATTATTATGAATAGTGCTCATGTAGATGACAGTGTGTTTTAATCTTCGTACAATCCGGTGTCATCACATAAATTATAATAAAATCAAAATAAATTTATTTGTGAGTACGTCCATTCATACGTTTGAGCGTGAACTTTTCAAAAATAGAATGTGGAATTTATCGAATTTAATAAAAATTCAAATCTAGAAAAGTGATTAAGTAGGTACCTACTACAGATCATATAAAAAGTACCTACCTAATGTATTATTTTATGGCTTACTTTTGCAGACCATTTTTAAAGTGAAACTGTGCAAGTCAAGTTACATCCCTGGATTTCCCACGGTTAACAACTAGTATACATCTATTTTTTACTACCCTAATTTCGTCAGCGGCATTGTTTTTAAAATCCTTCTATTTTAATTCGCATTCTCCCACATCTCTCTTTACAATGAGGCCGATTTTTGCATGATCAGCATTTGTGTAACCCTGGGGTTCGTTATTTTTTTCAAATCATTCGAATTTGATCGACTTTCTGATAAGTTTCACTCTCCGATTAGGTAGACATTTGCTTGAACTCCACAAAGTTTCCCGATTTCGCTTGGTTCGAGCGATGATCTTGAAAAAACACTTTTAACACAATTCCGCATAACTTTTTTATGTAAGTTTTCAGTTAAAGTTGAAAGATATTACTAGAATACTTTGATAACATAAAACGAGAAAAAACTGTTTTTCATAAATACTTATAAAATGTATGATTTATAACGGTTTTCCATTTTTGAGTTCAGCTAAACGGTGATTTTTCAGAAAAAAACGTTACTTTTTCAGACTTTTTTTTAAAATAACTTTTTATGATCTTAAAATAACATTTTGTGACTTTTAAATTACATTGTAATATTAAATCATTGAAGTAGATAATACTGACGATTCTCAATAAAACATTAGAAACATAAAATTGCATATCATACAAAAAGATAGAAGGCAAAAATAGAGGAATTAATTTAGGATAATGGTGATTAATTAAAATATTAGATTGATAAACATTATTTAACCCTTAATAGATTAATTGAAGAGTATTATTCTGGAAAGGCGGGGGATCTGGGTTCCAATCCCAGTTGAGACCGTTAGTTTTTTTTTTTTTAATTTTTATCTTTTTCTGATGATCAAAATAAAGAGCAAAAAAATGGAAAAAAATCATTACTGCCAGAGCTTTCAATTATCTACATTCCATATTTTTGTGATATTAACAATATGTATACCGATATTTTCAAAATATATGTACATATTTTATGATATGTAATCATTTTTTTTATACGAATACCCCACAAGAGTCCCAACTGCTCCCAACCGTCTGAAGCCAGTACCCAAATACCAAAACTGAAGAACTATGGTACCCAAATTGTAGAATGTTGTATGCCTGAATATATTGGAGAGGGGAAGGAGAAGGGGAAGAGGAAGGTGGGGAAATACCTGGATGTTCATATCTGGTCACCAAATACAGCTAAAAGCCATCCCAAGCAACGTTTCAATTCTGAATTGTGGTCTTTCACCAGGGCGATAATGAGAGTATCTTCCACTCTGGAACGTGCACAAATATACAATGTATTATTTTTAATTAATTAATTGTAAAACAACACAAATTAATTAAATAAAATTTACTTGCGCTCGCCAAGATTTGAGCCCGCGACCTTCGGATTCGTAGTCAAGAGCCTCACCCCTCGACCATGGAGGCCGTCAAAACTGCAATCATACAAAAAATAGAGGATTTAATTTGGGATAATTAGATCGATAAACATTATTTAAGTCTCAATAGATTAATTGTAGAGTATTGTCCCGGAAAGGCAGGGGATCTGGGTTCGAATCCGAATTGTGACCTTTACTTTTTTTTTTAAATCTCTTTGTCTTTTTCTGATTCAATGATTAAAATAAAGAACAAAAAAACGAATAAATAAATCATTTCTGTGAGTGCTTTGAGTTATCCGTATTTTTGTGAGATTAACAATATGTATTTACCGATATTTTCAAAATAGGTATTCATAATTCGTAATATATAATCATATAAGTATATTCATACTATTAGATCAGTTGTAGGAAGGTACTTAAAGAAATATGGGTCTAAAAATATAATGAAGGAAATAATACCGGTGTATATCAGCATTTAACAATAGAGGATATCGTGATGAAATTTTCCGCTGGATTAAGGGGAAAAGGTTCATGGTGTTCTGCGACATTATTATTTTATGTACGAAAATTTTCACAAAACCCGTCGATTGCTCAGCAGGGATGCGAAAACTCCACCAATTCAATATTTATTTTATTCCATACATAAGTTCTCACATTTCCAAATATTTCAAAATAAAATTTTATGCTATGTTTCATAAGTTTCCAACTCGCATATGATGACAATCAAATTGACGATCAGCGTTATTATGACATTTGAACGCACTTCTTTTCGTTTTTTTTCCATCATCTCCGTAAAACATTTTTGAATTTCAATTCAATTCACTTTATTCCTTTTAAAAATTTAACGAAATTTACATTTTAAGGCATTTTAAAAAATAATATTAAATAACACAGAATGTAAGACATTCAAAATATTTACTTACAAAAATAACAAAAATTAAAGGAAAGAAGGTAGACATATATAATGTCAGTAAATTGCATATAACGTATACTGGTATTATACAAATGGCAACAAAGTTTTGTGTTTAAATGCAGCTTCATTGATGCTAAATATGTCGATATCCGAGTTCCTGCAGGCCGCCAAATAAAACACCCCAACATTTGTACAGAATTGATATTTGCCACATGAAAACATGTCGCTTGTATAAATCGTTCTTGTGTTCAACAGCTCGGCTGTGGAATGATTTTCCAATTTCTGTTTTTTCTCCCTCCTACAATATGGGTCTCTTTAAGACCCAGATTCACTCCCTCCTATCCTCGAAAAGATCCTCCACACAACATCCCCAAAGATGACATAGGCCTTTAGAGAAATTATTTCTTTATGGGCCTCTTGTGTGGAGTTATTGTAAAATAAAGTCAATAAACAGTTGTACACTTATGTATTACAAAAAATTCATTACAATTAATGAGGAATAGTAAAACATATACATAGACAAACGTTAGGAATAACAAATATTACAAGTAAACATCTGTATATTAATGATTAAAAGAATACTAAATATGATAATCTGTATCAAACACGTATTATGTCATCAGGGTAAATGTAATAACTTATTATATTTACCTTGATGAAGTTTGAGTTAAGCGAAACCGGTTTGTGATTTTTATTTTTTTTTATAATAAAATATATTCGTGGTTTATAATGACGTGTTTCATTTACTTGATACAATGACAAACCACAAGGTGATTGCTTCTTATGAAAATAAGTGAAAGGTTGTTAGGAAAAGTATAAAAAGACATGGCGGCAGTTTTACAACTATTTAGTGACATGGGTCAAAAGATAGTATCTTAACTGTAACTGATACCTTGAAAATGTCAACGATCAATGTAGAATCGTTCAGCAGTTGAGTCGCTCTGCTGATTGGCGTATTCTGGTTAAGAGGAGTTTTCGCTTTAAGGGCACAAAATAGTGCATGGGATCTGCCACAAGTATACTTGTTAGGAATGTATAAGTTTACCTCTTTCAACATAGGTGGATTACATATGGTTCCAGAGATCAACTTAAAAAAATGTCTACCTGAAAATATTTTTCATCAGGTTTCCAAGATTTTAAATTCAAGTATATCTGTTAAGAAAAATAATGGATATACAAATAGATAATGTATGTTCTCTCGTATAAAGTTAATGCATAAACCTCTTTGCACTCTTTCTATTTCGAGAATATGGTTCTGTTCTGAAGGGGCCTAGATAATAGAACTGTACTTAAAGATGCTGCGAACAAATTAGCAAATGACCTCGCATTACGGAGAAAGGGTCAAGCAATTTGGTGGCATGGGATACAATGTCATATATGTGGGATTCAAAAGAGAGGTTTGCTTCGAAAATCACGCCAAGGTCCCTAATCCCATCTTTGAATATCAAATTATTTTTAGTAAAATGGTAATGGAGTGGTATTTATTTTGAACGGCTATTTCACCGTTGATTCAATTGTAATCAGTTTGGCAAACATAACAATATGACCGTTCTTTAAGACAGTAAATGACAATTTTTTTTTAAATTTATAAATTTTGAATTTTTTACTTTTTGGAATGTAGTGCCATCGGCGACATCTATTGATTTTATTGCTAATTTAATTTTATTATTAGTGAACAACATATTAGGGTTTATCTCTTTAGATTTATATAAATATACAAAAATTATATTTTCAAATCTTTGGGCAGCCCTAACCCTGTCATAGCCGGGGCATAAATCAAACATTCCCTTACTAAGGCGGGGTGACTTTTATTATTGTTTTCCGTAGGGTGCCCCCGACACCCTCTTCTCTATCCCACCCTACTGCACCCTACCCAGCCACCCGGCCAACCAACCAAACTCCCCGTGATACCGCCCACATTAACCTTTCGGCGGCGGATAATATCGGCTAAAATAAATTTGTGTAATGAATTTGTGATTTTTTTTAATGTGCACGTCATTGAAAAGTCTAATAAGGACAGAACTTTGCCAATGAGGATCGTGGAAAAATTCATGGAAATGGGTGGAAAATTTTCTTAGTATCGCGCCAGTAAGAGGGCATTATTCGAAGTTTCGAATTGCCTGGAAATATTTGAAAATTTCCTACTACCATCAGGTGATGGGGAACTTAACTAGCCGAGGAATTGAACTCATGAGGGCCTGGGTGACACCCAGAAGCGATCTCAGCCACTGACCGCTCACAAATTAATAATTAATTAGTTTAGGTTATATTATGTTTTCGGGGGAATTTGTAATTATATTTTTTGTATTTTAAAGACTTTATAACACGTTTAAAAAGTGTGACGTGTGTTAAATTATCATGAAACCCGTTAAAAGCAATGTATTTTCCAGCTTTCATCTGCTATATTCTTACTCTTTCCCTACATTTTTCAATTACAAGGCATACCATTTAAGAGTGCCACTAATCAAAACCATTGAAACAATGGCAGCACCTTCTCCACCTTCCACTTCTCTTTCTCTTTCCCTTCGACACTACCTCCAGCCTCACAAAATATCTCAATTGGGCATGCCATTATCTCACTGGTAACTCTCTCCTATTTTGTAATCATTTTCTGGATACCCAAAATAAATACACGCTCAGTATCACCCAAATGAAAACCCAAGATTCTCGAATCGACACGTTGCCTTTCTGAAATAATAAATCACTTAGAGGTGAAATCTGAATTGCCGGGTTTTTTCCTGTTTTTTTTTCCTTGTGAATCTCCTTCCCTTTTACTCGGCTACAAATCATTCCTCAAAGTGATGATGTGTCTCATAAAATCACACAAAAATAGTAATTATCGTGTTCTCCTGGGGGAGTGTAAAATCAATATTAATACCTGTTAAGATTTAAAAAGGGACGCTTGGATGGTTTAAGTATGTAGAGCGAATGAACGAAGAAAGGAGTGTAAGGAGAAGATATGTCGCAAATGTGAATGGAAGAAACGCCGGGAAACGCCCATGGAAGACATAGCACGGTCAAGTTAATCAAATACTTGGGTCGGCCCATGTCAGTAGCCTTGCGGGAAAATGGCGTGATGGTTAGTTAGTTAGGGAATACCTGTTTCTCTTGTAACTTTAATTCGTGGAACACAAATCAACCACAAATTTTAAATACATCTGTCAATGTGTTTCAATTAGTTGTTAACTTTTGAATAACATTAGGAGCGATTTTATAAAAAAATTGTCATAATAATACATAACGTTTGTAATCTTAAAGTTCAGCATTCACAATGGCACGCAATGGGTTAAGCCCTCAAAAATATCTCTGAATTCTTCTCAGGTTCTTATATGCAAAACAGAATTTTCGCCAACTTCCTACGTTGTGGGAATCCCCGTTGAAATTAGCGGCTTTTGGTTGCCGGCTCCCGTGAAAAAACTACCTTTTAGAGGCTCTTTCGGAGCTTTTTCAGCACGTAAAAAGGCGTGAAACTTCGCTGCGAATCTTCAATTTCCCGGGAATCGAACCATGCCACAAAGTTCAACAACAATGCAATGGTTCTAAATAAAGAATTTTTCGGAATATTGGAAGGAAGTTATTGCATATTTTGCAGCCAATAAAGTTCAATCCATCTTTTTTTAAGGTTTTTAAGTTATTTAAAAAAAATATAGCAAATTGATTATCATTTCTTAAACATCAGCAAACTTATTTGGTGGCACCATTTTATTTAAAATACGTAAAAATTAAAAACTTTGTTTTTCCCATTTATTGTTATAATAAAAACGACATGGTTCGTGAACAATCCTCACCTCTTCGTTGTTTATATGAAACATATTTACAAGTATAGACTTAAACTCGTATGTTATATTTTAGGAGATTATAAGAAGGGGGAAGATGAATGAAGTTAGAAATCGTGGTTTACATGGAACGTTACAATGGGTATAAATTTAATATAGAGTTAGTCAAGTTTTTTATTTTTATTATTGATGGATAGTTTTTAAATGATCAAAACATCAATTTAAAACAACTTTGTATTCACCGCTTTATTAATATACACATATCTACATGTTTCGAAAGCGATGCTTTCTTCATCAGGAATATATAGAATACTAAAAAATAATAATGTAAAGTATAGACAAATGATAAATATAGAACCCAATAATATAAGAATAGACAAAGTATAAACATAAACGAAAATTGATTAAAGTAGGTAAGGAATTAATCAAAACTATAAATACTCATTTATTATAAAATTTTGAATAACTAATTTATATTAGGAATAATTTTTATAATTAATAATAATACGAAAATAAATTAAGGAGAAAGCTAATTTTATTTTTAATATTAATATGAAAATAAATTTAATAGAGAGCTATTTTTTTTAATATTTTAAAATAATTTTTAATAATTTTAAATTCATTTATTAATAAAGACGCCACAAAGTGAATACCAATCTACAATAAAAAAAAACATAAATTTGTTGTAGACCACTTTTATATTATTAAAACTCTACCGATTTCGGAAGCACCATTCCTTCATCAGGAGAATATTAAAACTAACTTATGATATAGCATATTGACAAGACATATAAATTTTAGGTGTTGGAGTGGGGGGTAAGCAAATGGTTAGGGGTAATTGTAGGATTTCCGGGAAGAACAGAGCGATTTATTGGAAAGATATTAAGAATGGGACTAAAAGATAAGTTAATTTGGTTATTTAAAATACTAGCATTATTATTCAGGGATTTTCTAATTTCGAGTGCTTCTAAGTTATCCAATTTTTTGCTTTTATTGTTACGGTGAAGAATTGTAACCCCTGTGTCCTTGTTAAAAGTGTGATCTTTGGAAATTAGATGATTTTCAAATTCTGAGAAGTTATTATTATTTAAGCATCTTAAATGTTCTGTGACTCTAATATTTATATTTCTAGTTGTTTTACCTATGTAGAACGATGGACAATCATTACAACATAGTTGGTAAATACCTGAGTGGCTTAATTTATGTTCTCTATCTTTAGTATTTTTTAGTAATTTACCTAAATGAAGGTAGGGTGAAGGAAGGGTGCTCCTGATGAAGGAAGGGTGCTTCCGAAACCGGTAGAGTTTTAATAATATAAAAGTGGTCTACAAAAAATGTATGTGTTTTTTATTGTAAATTATGGCGAGCCACAAAGTTAATGCTTTTTATAAATATGAATACCAATCATTTGAAGAAATTATTTTAATTATCATTTACACTCTGGCCATTTAATGCGGGGGAACAAATTTCAACTCTAAGTACCTCACGGAATAAAGAATCTATCACCACAATTGTTTTCTCAGTAAATTGGTTTC
The DNA here is from genome assembly GCA_022606495.2 of Halesus radiatus. NCBI lineage: Eukaryota > Metazoa > Arthropoda > Insecta > Trichoptera > Limnephilidae > Halesus > Halesus radiatus. Next base: position 103,780 of record JAHDVE020008627.1, on the reverse strand, counting down.
ACCGGTAATAAATCATTTTAGGCACCACAAAAATTGAAATTGGTGGAGGTAATAAGAATCATATAAGTAAGTCGTCTCATCGTGACCTAACCACAGTTTTAAAATGGCTTTGATCGTCGAAACAGCTGCCACAATAAGAAAACCTAAAATGCTTGCAGAACTTGTTAAAATCATTAATATTTTTGATTTTAAAAAAATCTTTGAAATTCCTCGAATTAAACACAAAAATAATGAATGTTTTACACTGTCTAATTTCTAAAATTTCGTCTTTATCTAAAGAGATAACATCGATACTGGAGTTTAATATTTCTATACCATTATTAAAATTAAAGGTATGGCTTTTCTCCAATAAATGATTGGCAAACTCTCAGAAATTATTACTGTTTAAACATCTTAAGTGTTCTTTTATCCTAATTTCAAAGTTCCTCGAAGTTACACCTATATAAAAAATTCACAACCATTACAATTTTGTTGAGAGACCTCTAATACTTTTTTGTGTAGAATGTTCAATCAATTTAAGGCTGTACCCGTTATTAATTGCAATTTGCTTAAAGTGCAATAATAATCCCATCAATATACTATATAAGTCTATATTTGTAATTTAGTTTTATGTAAACCGCGAAAAGGTGAGGAGCATTTCTCATGAAAAATGTCGCTTTTATTACAAAAGTAAAGTGGTTACAACAAAGTGTTTTTTTTTTTTTTGGAATAATGTTATGAAATTGTGAATTCTTGCTTGTCGTTTGGGTGCCATAATTGATTTATCAGCAAAAGTAATGCCTTGTAACGACTATTACTGTCTCTAAACAAAGAAAGATTCATTTGAAATTTTTATTTAATTCTAAATATTTATTTTTTTCAAAATATATTTAAATAGCAAAATTCTTAAGTATGTACCTACTTGTGTTTTCTAATTTTAAAACATTCTCCCCAAATAAACCTTCTTCTTTTGAGTATGTAATCTATGGCTAACCAGGGTAGTATATCGATGGGCTAACCTCAATACAACATCGATGTTTTTTATACTAATTTTAAAACGTTATAGTAATAGTTTTGACTGTGATATTTGCGAGAAACAGGTCGAGTAATTTTCGAGAAAATCGAGAACACACAGACAAACAGTCAGTTTTATATAAGGAGATTCAAATAATTATCATTTAAAAATATCTTTGAATGAAACATTATTACCCCATAATGGCCACTCAACTTTACCCGAATTTAAACAATCTAACGTAGGTTTCATTTATTTTTATTTCTTATTATGCCATTTTCAGATAATATGGAACAACAATACAGTAGACGATTTTTTTTAGTTTTATTGATATTTAAAAGCTTCGTAGCACAAGATGAAAATTCAGTTTTAGAAAATATTTACGCTGATAAAGAAATTTCAAACGATAAAAGCTTTGCAACTTTCATGATGCCAAAGCTTACTGTTCATGTTCACATATGTTGTGCCTTAAATGGCCCTGATTAAAGTTAGGTATAAGTAAAACCAGCAGGCGACAATTTTTTTTTTAAATGCTGTAAGTACGAATGAAACGTCTAATTTTGTGCTTTGAGTGTTGCTTTCAGAGAAAATATTTTTTGAAAATAATTCGTGGGATCGTTGGCACTTGGAATGTTAAAAAGGAAATCGATTACTCTTTAAATTACACAATGTTTCCGAAACAATTAAATTGTGTTAGGTATTACACGAATCAACTAAACAGTGAAAAAAAAAGTTACTTCGTATTTGTATCCAAAGCCAATGGGACTATGGAATTCCCAATTGGAGTATATTGTTTGCAAGGTTGAAGGGAATGGGAAAGTGAAGTGCCTGTAATAAAAATAAAAATATTAATAAATAATAATGTTTGGATTACGTCCACTGTACCGTTTTCGTAGAAAAATTACCTCGAGGACGCTTTCCAATTAATTTATTTAACCTGCAACTTAGATTTATAACTAATAACTTTCAGCTAAGATTTATTGCTGGTGGATTAAAATTGATTTACAACTGAGACTTATAGCTAGCAACTAACTACTTGAACTTATAACTAGTGATATACATCTATGACATATAACTAACGATATACAGGGTCTGTCGCAAAAGTATCGAGAAAAAAATTCCTGACTGCGCTAGAAGGGGTAGCGGGATGCGCCGAGTGGTGGGGATGGTAGGGAGAAGTCGCAGCTACCAAACGCACTGCTGCTCAATCCTCTCCGAGCAACGATAGAGCTAGCACAATGATCCGCGCAAAGTGTGTTTTGTCTTTGCGACGGAAATCAAGATGCAACATTTGCTGGAGCAGCGGTCAGCCATCAAATTCTGCGTTCGACTGAAAAAAAACCGGTATCGAGATCCTGGCCATGATTCAAGAAGCCTTCGGAGATGAACCCATGTCACAGGCATGAGTTTACGAGTGGCACAAACAATTCCAAAACGGCCGGGAATCAATTGAAGACTATGTGCGCGTTGGACGACCATCAACTTCCAAAACTGATGACAACTTCACAAAAATGAGGGAAGTGTCACAGTCTGATCGTCGTCTCAGTGTCCGCTTAATAGCGGAGAAGTGGAACATGACAAAGAAACGGTTGCCCGAAAGGATTCGCCGCGTTCGAAAGGAGATCGCCAAGACCTGGATTTTGCATCACGGCAATGAATGCCCCCTCACACTGAGCTCTCGTCGTCGTTCCTAGCTAAGCAAGGCGTGGCGACACTGCCGCAACCGCCGTACAGTCCCGACTTCTTTTTGTTCCCCCGCATCAAGCGAAGCCTAAATGGACGCCATTTGGAGACCTCGGATGGGGTGAAAACCGCTTCGACGCAGTGCCTCAAGGGGGTTCCATCTTCTGCCTTCCAGGGTGCCTTCTAAGACTGGAAGAAACGCTACCAAAAGTGTATTGACGCCCAAGGGGCGTATTTTGAAGAATATTTAGTGCTTGTACGTTTATTGGCAATTAATTGTCTGAAAAAAAAATTCTCGATACTTTTGCGACAGACCCTGTATAATTAAAACTTATAACTAGTGACTTAAAACTAATACATATTTATGACCAATTGAATCAATTCACAATACGCTATATGACTTGCAACTGTGACTTAAAACTCTACACCTATAACTAACATACATATTATTTTCATTGTCAAATACATGCTACGATTATTGTCAGTGGAATTGTATTAAAAAGGTTGAAATAAAGTTTGGTCTCCGAAATTGTTATTGGGATTGCTCATTGGTACTGAGAGTCTACCTTTTGTTGTTGGAGATGCTGATCGAGGATGTGAAAAAGTATATTACGTTTCAAATCTGGTCACCAAATACTATCAAAGCCTTTTTATTAAAGATTTCGATTACAATTGATGGCATTTCACCAGGGCAATCCTTAGAGTACTTAGCACAATAACAAAAAACACAACGTTAATTATAAAACAAGGAGTAAATTTTACAATTTAATTCCATAATTAAATTAGGATACTTCAACAGAAACAATGGCAGGCCGGGGCCGCTCATGTACACAAAACTGAATTCGCTCTTCATACAAATATATAATTTTCCGGCTGAGTGTTCCCGGAATTAAAGGCAGGTAAACAAAAGGCAGAAATAGACTGGTCACGTTTTGTTTTATACTTCTCATTTTCGATGCATTTCATTTCTAGCTCAATGTAGAGCCCACTTCTTTTGTTTAAATGTTGAATAGTGTAAAAAAATTAAGTAATTACCTACCTGATAAAATATTAAACCAGTTTTTTATACCTAGCTGTGAATAGATAACCCTAAGAGTCGGATATCTACTCTTTTTTCTGCCTTTCTTTCCAACTTTTCGATTGATAAATCTGAGGCACCGATCAGCATTTTGTTGGGCAATGCTCTTTTCGCCTGTTTCCAAGCAATTTTATTGTTGATCATTGATCATCCTAAAAGTGCCCCACCCCCCCCCCCGTGTTAGTTCAATGATTGTTCAATATCCATATGAATCAGTACATTTATAATAGTAATATAAAGTCATTAAAAGTATGATAAAAAAACTAACCGGAAACCTAATCTAACCTACTTAATCTTTTTTTTATTATTTTTATTTTAATTTCAAAAAAGATAAATTAGATTAGCTTTTCGAGCAACTACTTTTTCATACTTTAATTGACTTTATATCACTTTTAAAATATGTGCCGATTTATTCGTGTATTGAATTATCCGGACATCCCCACATTCGTAGACATTAAAATGACATAAAAGAAAAAAAAAATCATTGTTAAATTAAAGTAGACGAGCTATTATCGTATTTTACTCATATTTTACATTCATTTATTTATTTTGCACATTTTTTAAAAGTGATATAAAGTCAATAAAAGTACCAAAAAAAGTACGATACGATACAATAATAATTAATACGGATAATTTATTTTAAATGCAGTAATACATGAACTAGCATTTCAAATATTACAAACTTGTGTTAAAAACATATTGAAAAAAAGGTGTTAGCTTGACATTTTCCAATGCCGCAAAGGAGCATTCGTTTTGTATATGTGACTTTTCTCCTCCGTGAAAAACAAGCCAAAGATTCTCTTCAATTTTATTTAAAACATACAAAAAATATGTTTTTCCCATTCGAAAACGGTTAAATAATGTAATCATATTAGAAGACAATATTAACCAATCCTAAATGAAACACAAAACCGAAAAAAAACACAGAAAATAAAAAGGTATCAGTCGCATCTGGGAATCGAACCCAGGACTTCTGTCTTACAGGGACAACCACTTTACCGACGAACCTAGTGAGGCCAGTATATAATAATCCATAAAATATCCTCTATTAAATCCCATATTATTGGCTGCCATCTTTATGATGATAACAAAGTTCTACAAGAATAGTGTCTTGGATATACCTATCCGATTTTTATTTATATGGACATCTATTAAAGTCTAAAAAGAATTTTCAATTTGTTTTGTTAACTTATTATACAAATAAGTCATTAAAATAAATTGTGGTTAAATAAATGTGAATCTTCGCTGACATTTTGTTTACTCTGTTGACACATTTTATGACCAGTTCTTTGTTAAGGGTAACCTTAATCCAGTTGAATTGATATCCTAACTTGATCCTAAATTTGATCGTTGATTTGATGAGAGTTGCTTTGGAAAGAGCGTAGATTTGCATTTGACCAGTGTTGAGTCAAAATGTCGGCTCAACAATTGCTCAGTATGATTGGGAACAACGAGCGTCAATATCGCACTGGTGAAAGACCACTATTCAGAATCGAAAGTTGGTTGAAATGGCTTTAGCCGTGATTGATGACCCGGTCTGAAAAGCTAGGTACATCCCAACCTTATTTTACCCCATCTTCTTCCCTTTCCCATACCCTTCAGTCTCACAACATACCCTATTGAGGCGTAGTTACGCAGATAGTGTCCAACCCACAAATTGCCAGAATCAACTTTTTCTTGTTTTCCTACAAATAAACACGAGATGTTTATATGCTAAAAACATCCAAGCGTCAAACACGAAAGCAATATACAAAATCTTATAATCACTCCACAAATGGCAAACGCCTTTTTCTCATATTTATCTTTTTGGTTTGGATAATTTCTGCGTAACTAGGTCCATTTTGAAATACGATAATATTCTCACATGACTCCGGACAGTGGATACAAGTTGGAACTCAAGTGCGGAATTGTCTTTTTTTATTAAATGTATTTAAAGTGTTTTTTTTCCAACCTTATATTGACCAGCGAGCGGCGCAGTCAAACCGTCGAACTCCGGCCCGCTAGCCTTCGTTAAGCCCAGTCGTGGTATCTCCATAATTAATTATAGACCAGCGCTGAGGACAGAAATAGCCCTATCAGCTCTGTTGCCTAGTTCCCAGTGGACGGGATGAATATAATAGCGTTTCATAACTTGATGTGCTTAACATGGATATCAAGTTATAACCTTTCTTCATATTTCCCTTTTTCCATTAAGAATATTGGTTAGCTGGATGAAATTGGCTTCTGGCAAAAAGTCCACTTTCATATCTTATTTATTTATAGGGCCTTTGCATTAACAGTGCATTTTCAATTGGAAAATAAAAGAGAATAAAATCGACGAAAGGAGAAGAAAATAGAAGAAAATGTAATAAAAGAGAAGAATAGAAAATAAAATAGAATAATAGAGAAGAAAATAGAATAATAGAGAAGAAAAGAAGAGAAAAGAGAAGACTAGAGAAGAAAAGAGATGAGAGGAGAAGAAAAGAGACGAACAGAGAAGAAAACAGAAGAAAATTGAAAAAAATAGAAGAAAACTGACGACCAAAGAAGAAAAGAGAGGAAGATAGAAGAAAAGAGAAAAACTGTATAGGTACAGTGATTAGTAAAATCAACATTAAAAGAAAAAGTAAACTGAATGATAAAAATCAACATTAGCAGTGTGCTTTTTTTTAAAGATATTTTTTGTATTTAATTGACAACATTGTTTACATGGTAATAAGAGTAGGTATGCATTACTAAAAATGTTTTTTTTTTAATTTATTTATGTAATTCTTTTAGTTTCTTCTTTTTAAACTAATACCTCTCTAATTAAGAAATTCTCGTGATTAAAAGAGGGAGTAATATTATGGTTATTTGTAAGTTTAATTAATTTCAAGAGTACTACCATGAACATAATATTCTGGTGTCTATACACTAATTTCAAAAAAAGAAATTAAAAGTAATTTTATAGAAATAATATATACCTATATAATGTATATATATAAGTCTGTATACATTTTTTCATAGTGAGCTTATAATATACACCTAAAATTAGTTTCTTGTAAAATGTAATATAATTTTTTTTTCAGCTTGAATTTCTTTAAGAAGTTCCTTTAAACATTTTATGGCTGAATATGTGTAATGGTGTTGAGCTGTTGTTGTATTAAGTTTAGGAATTATTATTTGTCCTGTGGTTCTCGGCCTGGTGCTCAATGACTCTAATATTGGTTTTTCTTTATGGATTTGAAGAAATGATTTTTTTGGTATATTGTATTTAAATCTAAGACTTTAAATACGTTGAATAACTCACAGGATGAAAAATCAGATTTTTTTAAATTATTTTAATCAGTCTTCTTTGGACTATTTACAATGGTGCTTAGTTTGTTTTAAACGCTCCACCCCAGCCTATTATTCCATATTGTAGAATTGATTGTGATAATACATAGTAAACCTTCAGTAGCATAGATTTTTATAAAATATTTCTTAGTTTGAGGAATGTGTAGTATAGTTTTCGTATTCATTTAATATTTTGCGCAATATGTTCTGTGCTTTTAATATGCCCAAATATTTTATGTGATTCTTTTTTGTCAGTGTGGAGCATTTGGGTCAATTCCAGGTATCGGGATAATTTTTACAAGAGCTATGTATAATACTTTTTGGAATTTATCGAAGGAAGGTTTTTGTCCGGTAGTGTAAATATAATGAAGTAAGTATTGTCCGAATTTAAGGATAGGTAATTGGTATCCAACCATTGTTTCAGATTTTTTATTTCAATATTCGCGCTTCGATTGGCTTCTTCCCAAGTTTTTTTTTTCTATGATTAAAACTGTGTCGTCCGCAAAAGATATATTTTTTTCCTATTTTCGGGACTCCAAGCATGAGCTACAGAGCATTCTGTCATTATGTAAGTACTGTAAATAACTAAATGTGTAAAAAAATGTAAATATCTATTAAAAACCTTTTAAGCTTTTTAACCCTTACCACTCCATTATTTTTTAATATTTGTTGTCAGCCAACTCTAATTTAAATAATGTCAAAATATTAATTTATTGATAGGAAGTTACAAAAAGGTTATTTTATAGTAAAACAAACACGGAAAAGAGTCAAAATCTTATTAAAACGTGAATTTAAATGTTTTTTATCGAATAATCACAAGAAACAAAGTCACGTGTCAAGTTTTGCGCGCAAAAATACACCGCGCAGGCACGTATTATCTTGTCGGCCACCAGCCGACAAACTGAGTTGTAGCGTACAAATAGTGATGTCGGCTGGCACCCGACAAAGAAGTGGAAAGGGTTAATGTTATTTTATAAAAATTCTCCAATACAAAAATTATTAATATTGCAAATAAACACCAACTCTTCTTGTGCTACCAATATTCTAATAAATGTAACATCAATAGAAAAGGAGGATAAAATAGCAACTGTGAAAATCATATCTTATCTATGCTTAAATTTTCTAATAAAACTGTGTTCATCTGAAGCGACCTGCCAGGTAAGTTCGTTTTTCTGTACCTGTTTGTACATAATTATATGGAGAACATGAAGAAATTTTGTACAGCGCCCTCAAGGTGTTTTTTCACATAAATGGCCTATACATATCATCCAATTGTTATTATTAATTCAATATAATTTATTCGCTAAATAGTATGAGATCTTAGCCGCTCACTCCACCCCGGAGGTCGTCAAATGTTAATATCAAATTTTTGGATCAGTTTTTTCTTGTAAGTACCTACCTTTCAGCACGTGCTGAATGATCATTACGTTTAATGTATTTTTAGATTGATGTTTTTGTGTGCTTGTAAATAGGTACTGATTTTTTTCTAAATATTGTTACTATATGGTCTATTTTGACCGATATGAATAATACATAAACATCGAACATCTTAATCCACTCATCCCACCTTTAAACGTATAAGCTGCCTACGTTCGTTAAATACTTAATCCCGAATAAAGGTATTCGGACACCGCTTGATTGGCTGGAAAATTGGAAAAGCCTGTTTTCACCGCCCAAGCTCCAAGTGGCCTTACTTAACCCGCCTGCTCATCTGTTCTGTCAAGGCCATTCGTTCCGCTACCAATTAGCACAATCAACGAATCAGCCATCATTGCAGCCGGAAATCTGTATATTGTGATGAATAATTTACCGCCTGTATCTAACGGTGATTTTGGGTTAGATTTTCAATTAGAATAGGAGTCTGATTCCGGCTCTTTTAAGGATAAGGCATTATTATTAAAAAAATGTATTATTTTCTAAATTAATCGGTTTTACCGGTAATAAATAATTTTAAACACAGTCCAAATTAGAATTCGGTGGGAGTAAAAAAAACATATAAGCAAGTCGTTTCTATGAGGATTGAAAATAGAAACAGCTGTCACAATAATAAAAACTAAAATACTTTATTAAATTTGATTTATATTAAATTTCTAAAAAAATTAAATGATGTTCTACGAATTAAACATAAAAACAATTACAGTGTTCATGTTTCTATTGTAACAAATTGAATTGTGCTTACGTAGAAGGGTACACCTATGTGATATTTTTTAGAGTAATTCAATATAAAGTCTTAAGAAAGGCTCTAGTAAGAAAATATGTGCGATTTATGTGTAGTTACAAAATAAAACATTAAGAATCACAAGTGTAAATACAAAGAATTTCTTCAACAAAAGCAATTTTAAAAAAAAATAATAGTGGATTAAACAAAACATTGCTTATTCATTTTAAATATAAAGAAGTACAAAAAGAATCCAACGTTCATGTATGACATCTTTTTAAAAAATCACATATACCCTCCTACGTGGGAACCTTTTAATTTGTACGACAGTACAATTTTAACTAAGTTTCATAAAGCCTAACCTCCCTGGATTATACAAAAAAAAATGAGGTTTAATGCAATTATTAAAATGTTTTCATGATAACTTTAATGCATTATGATCACATTCCCCCTTTGCTTCTTTCAATTCAAGCGTCATCTGGAAAAACCATTCCGTTATCCTAACTATTTCCATCACCTTCCTCAAATATTTGATGCGTCATAATGCCACGTCTTCCTTGTGTGTTCCCGACTTCTTCCGCAATCAACTTCAGCTAGAAATATCCTCCTAGGACTCGCTACTCCGTACATTTTTTCTCTGATTTACGTGTCCAAATTATCAAAGCCTCCCTTTCTTAATCATTGTAATTTTATTTACACGGGCCTTGGAATGATTTCAGCGTACATACACTTCGGTGATTTAATTTTATTCTACTGCAAATAGTCAATATTTTTTTCCCAATCCTCGCTTCCTTTGATAACGTTTAACTAGCAAATTCTGCATTTGATTCCACAGTAATTGATTTTCCAGCATTCACCCTTCTGTAAATGTCCTTATCAGCCTTCCGTATCTCACGAACATCGGCAGTTTTCTACTACGCAAACTCATCCATTTGCTCGATGGACTCACCGTCCGCAAATAAAACGTGCAATATTTAGTTAAAAAAATAAGACAATATTTTTTGATTACATTATGTCTTCACGGGAGGCCCCGAGGAAAATAATTTCACTCGGGTTCTATGTCACCTTCGGGGATGCTGTGTGGGATGCATTTTTAAGGAAAGGAAGGAGAGGAAGTTCTGGAAAGAAAAAGAGTATGAGGGGTGGACATGAATCTGGGAGTCAGTGCGTCCCGGAGTGATGGGCATATGAATCTATCCATGCCACTGCGTTGCATGGCGATTATGAGACGAAAGAGTCTGGCTGAAGAACTCAAAAGTTCTCCCTCAACCGGCCTTTCGTGCAGTTAGTATTGGGCAGACACAGACCGCCAAGACCTGGAAAAACCTCACCCCATAAATCCGGGTACCCCTGCTAAGTCACCAAACGTTGCGAACAATTTGGGGTGACCTATGGCAGAGGTGTTGGTCATCCTATGAATGGTTCCCGTGGTGGTGCCCATACCATGTATCGTTTAAACCATTATTTAATATACAAATATCAACAAGCTCCCTCGTCAGGATTCACAGTATACTGAGAAATAGTGGCAAGATTAGACAAATAGTTATCATGGAAAAATAATACCGTTAGAATAGACAAATAACAAATATAAACAAAAATTAGTTATAAGTAATGAAAGTAAGAAAGCAATTAATAAAAATTTTTAAAAAAATTTAGAAAATTAACAATGTATAGTGGTAATAATAAAATAATTTAAAAAGCTTTTTTTGTTTGTTTTTGTTTTTGTAAACAAAATCAAGGAAATAAATAACAAGGGATGTAAAAATTGTTAATATTGTGACGTCTTTTTTTAAAATTAATATCATTCTAAATATAGGTAAATGTTAATGTGAAAATAAATATAGGAGGTAGCAATTAAAAATATATATTTGATTATTAATAATATTTAATTGACCATTGACACTTATTCCAATCACCAAATTTCAAATGAATCTAATTGTGAACCAATTTTATTAGTATGTAAAAAAATTACTTTATTTTATGTAAAAAGAAAGATTTTCCAAAATATGGTTGACAAAAGTATTATTTCTTAAAAGTAACGGCTGCGCTGCCTGTTTCCCATGGCCTATATTTCATAATGTGAAACATGTATGAATAAATTACTTCTAATCCGTACTAAATATTTACTATACTTTTTGATGAAAATAAAAGATCATAGGGTTTAGGTGAATATTTTGACCTCAAATACAAAATTAAGTTTTGTATGAAACGTTCCTCTTAAACACCTCGGGTGCTCCTTAACTCTAGTATTAAAATTTCTTGAAGTTTTTCCTATATAAAAAAAAAATATAAAAAATAATATTCTAAAAATTTCATATTAAACTGTAAAATAAAGTAATGAAAATTAAAGTAAAAGTCAGACCTTTCCAGTTTCCAGTACAGTGATAGTTGACAGTGTCCATGCACGTTATTTAGAGTCTGTCCTTGTATTTTTATTTCCGTATATTTTATTTTTAGTCTGTTGGCAACATGTTTCAAGGGCTTGCGTCATTAAACCTGTGACGTCATGTCGAAAGCGTGCAACCTCCGGATAGTAGTCTGAATTATCTCACGGATAGCTGAAATACGCCAAGGATACTATCTAGTAGATATCTACGAACAGAATCTTAAATATATACGTACATGATTAAAAAAAATAATTTATAATTGGATAGTTTCTAGAGCGCTGTTTTCTTGGGAAAATCACCTCAAAGGCGCTTTACAAATAATTTATTTAACTTATAACTTATTAGTTATATGGTATTCCTAGCAGCTTAAATTTGTTACTAATAACTTACAAGTAACGTTTATTTCTATTTGCACTCAACTAAGACTTGTATCTAGCAACTAACTACTAAGATTAATAACTAGTGACTTACATATATCACTTATAGCGAGTGACTTACAATTTATACTTAAGTGTAAGTAGTGACTTAAAGCTAATGCATATTTATGACCCAGTTCATATTTATACACAATTCTGCAAAATGACTTAGAACTATGGCTTAAAACTAGAGTCTTAGAACTAACATGCATGTAATTACAATATTAAAAATACCTGTTATGATTGTTGCCCATGCTGTCAGTGGTAAAGCATACAAAAGTAAAAGTTTAACTTGTATTAATACTTTTATCAGAGTCTCAAAATTCTTTCATTTAGATCAATTATGTGGTACAAAATTATATTTCAGCACATTAATAACCCTATATTTAATACAAATAGACTAGAGCACAATTACAATACTCGTCTCAATTTTAATGAAGGATTAATGGTTCCTAAGCATAAAAACAAATATGGTCTTTAGATGACATGATTCCTAGTTGTATAAATTTGTTTCCCACTGAAATAAAAAAAAAAAAAAAACTGTATTAAAACTAAATAGTTAATATATATATATATTGTAAACATAGGTAACTGAAAGAAGCTATTTATATTAGATAATAAGGAAATATTATTTTATGTACAATTTATTGTGGTCAATTATATGTTTTTTTTTTTTTTACAATTTTATTGTTTGAAATTTATTTTATTGCTGGCCGTACTGTTTATTGTGTTTTTAAAAACTACTTTCGGGATGGTTTATTACCCATCCGACATCCATGCTATATATACCATAGATTTAGTATTCATTGTACCAGTCTGAGGATGCCCGTGATAGGGTGAAACCGGTCCGGTCGAAAATAAATAAGTGGAAAAAAGTTACAAAGGTTTTTTAATCAAAAAAATTCATTTTGGTTAAACCATGTATGATCGTGTGAAAAATCTTGAGATTCGTGAATAATGCCATGCTGATGTAGGCGTAATGAGAAAGATTAAGAAAGGGACGCTTAGATGGTTTGGGAACGTATAGAAAATAAATGAAGAAAGGAGTGTATGGAGAATATTTGACGTAAATTTGAATGGAAGAAGAAGCCGGGGACGCCCGAGGAAAACATGGCATGATCAAGTGAATCAAACATCCGAGTCGGCTCCGGCTTCTTCTTCCATTGACATTTTTTTTAAAGAAAGACAAATATTCGCTAGAGGACAAATGGAGGACTTAGCCAGCCGAGTAATTGAACTCACGGCGCCTGGGTGAGACCCAAACGCGATGCCAACTCAGCCACCGGTCATGAATATATTGATTAGATTTAAAATCGTGTGTATGAATAAATTGATGAGATTTAAAACCCAAGTCCATCAAGAAACTCATAAAAATAAGTTTCTTTTTTTTATGTGAATACCATACAATAGTCCCAACTGCTCCCAGCGTCTGGAGGCAGGGAGACTATGGCATTCTCAATTGGATATGTTGTGAGGCTGAATATAACGAGGAGGGGAAGGAGACGGGGAAGAACGAAGGTGGGCCTGGTACCTGGCTATTTAGATCTGGTCACTAAACACGGCAAACAAAGCCATTTCAATACCAGGGCGATACTGACCCTATTTCCCACTTCCGACATCCATGCTATATATACCATAGATTTAGTATTCATTATACCAGTCTGAGGATGCCCGTGATAGGGTGAAACCGGTCCGGTCGAAAATAAATAAGTGAGAAAAAGTTACATAGGTTTTTTAATAAAAAAAAATCATTTTAATGTGGAATTCCACCATGAATTGACAGTTTCAAAATTAGAAATAATGGTTTTACCACACATTCCTCCGGCAATTACGTCAAAAATAAAACTATTAACTTGATGGTGGTTGGCCGACACAGCATTTCTGTAACAGGCTGCAAAGTCAAGGGCTTGGGTTATTCGTATCCAGGGAATATATGTTTCTCTTGTTTTTATAGAAAAAAAATAGACGATAAAAATAAATCCTTCAATTTCAGTTCGTTTTATAAAAAAAAAATGATCTAGAATACCAAATTCCAATATTCCACACAAATACAGTGTTTAAAGTTACACATTGGGTAATAACGAACCCTTTTCTACCTGCCAAACCCCGTAGAGACAACACGATAAGATAATGTCAACGGCAAATACAAAAATCTAGTTCATTTGCACAACACGTGGCAATTTAAAATAGCTGTTTCGCTTATTGTTCTCACACAAACAGCAATTTAGAACTTTTCGTTTCGCTCCAACAAAATTCTTACACATTCTTTCAGCTTTCGGTAGATAGATCTCAGGGGCGCTTCTTACTTATGGGAAATGTGTGCTGTGCACAGGGGCGGCTATACCGAGAGACGGCACCTAGCATTTCGAAAAAAATACATCATTTGATTACCGCTCAACGGTCTCGACTGCTCTTTCATGAATATGCACGATTTCAGCACAATTAAACTTTTTTATTGTTTATTAATAAATAAGTAGATTTCTTTATTAAATCATGTCGCGAACATTCATAATAACTACTTGAAATTAAATAAATCATGAACGATCACCAACAAAAATCACACTAATGGATATCAGCACAAAATTTTTGCAATTGTGTAGAATCGCATATTTTCTTTGTGGAATTATTACATGTGAACTATTCTACACTTTACTCAATCGACTTCAGTTCTTAAATGAATACCATCCTTGAAAGTTTAAACAAAATAAATTTTAAAAAAAATTGTTCCAAATTTCTTGATTTGACTAGTAAGAATATAATAATTGATATTCGTGAATGAGCGCTTCTGATATCTGATAACAAAATTAAAGCATCATTTTAAAAATTTAATATAAATCAAATTTAATAATAGTATTATTAAGTTCTGCAAGTATTTTTAGTTTTTATCATTGTGACTGATGTTTCGGCGTTTAAGGCAATTTTCAAACTGTCAATACTAACACAATAATAACAACTAAAAATACTTGCAGAACTTAATATAACATTATTAAATTTGATTTACATTAAATTTAAAAAAAAAAATTTAAATGGAATTCTACGAATTAAACACAAAAACAATTAATAATATTAAAGCAGTCATCGTGCTTTAAACTATTGACATCCTTAGAATAAATGTAACACGTTTGGTTTCATGTTTTCCGAAATATAAAAAATATATAAAAGTTTAAAAGGCAACTAACCATAATTATCGTTATCGCAGGGGTAAGCAGAGAGGATGAACCGACACACAACTCGGACTTAACACAAACTCTTAGAATCATTCACGCTTATACGTTCAATTCTATTATTCTGACATTGCCCGATTTAAGTATTTTATTCACTCGATCGTGCCATATCTTCATCGTACATTCTTGAGACTTTCTGTACCAATTGCTTTCGCGTCATATATTCTCATCATTCTCTTCGTTAATCCATTCCGCGAATCCAAACATCAAAATATTAATAGTTCTAAATTTAAAAGTAGCTCGTGAGGTAATAAAAAAAATCCGTTTGTTAAAAACTTGATGTTTTGTACTTGATTATTTTTGTTTACCGAAATAGTGCCAATTCTTAAAATTTTATTTGCACACAGCCAATGGCACTCCTCGCGGCGGCCCTGACTGTTCTTGTTATTTCGTCCTTTTATCGCAGAAGAAAATAATATATCCAATGTACGACGCTCCGCTACATCAAGTGCCCGATTCATTCCATCATAACGCCTTCTTACGGCGCTTTCATTTCGCATTCAATTAAATCTAACGCGAATAACAGGACCCTAAAGCCCGCAATAAAAAGTGTCCTGGAAGACGCTTTTTAGGGGACGCTTTAAGGAAACTTCACGACAGCAGCGCCGGGAGATACAATTATGGCGGAATATTGTGACACCTCCGCACAATATCCAGGTGTTATTTAGAAAAGCTTGTAATCTTTTCTTTCGTTATGGAGAATGTTTGGATAATTATGGTTTACAACTCGGCTTCGCCCAACCCCTATTTCCCCAAAAACTTTTTTTAACAATAATCTATCTAATATTTCTACCTTTGAAACTGATGAAATTCTATTATAATGATTAAATAAATAAAAATATTTTCTACAGTCCCACGTATCTAGGATGAACGAAGTATGTATGAAGAATGAGCTAATGACGAATGTAAGTAAGTCTAAAGTCATGGTGTTTGAAAGAGAGAGTACGAAAACAGTGTGCAATATAGTTATGAATGATGAATACTTGGAGCAGGTAGATGTGTTTGTGTATTTGGGAAGTATGTTTACGAGAGATGGAAAAAACTGATAGGGATATTGAAAGAAGGGTGAATACAGGAAACTCCATTAACGGACGACTGAACGCGGTTGGCGCAAACAAAAAGTTGTCCAAAGAAGCGAAGCTAGCAGTCCACAATGGAGTGCTGATACCAACTCTGATTTATGGCAGTGAGGCATGGAACTAGCAGAGGAAGGATGAAAGTAGACTAAATGCTCTAGAAATGAGATCTCTGAGACGAATGTGTGGTAAAATCATGTATGATCGTGTGAAAAATGTTAAGATTCGTAAAGAATGCAAGGCTGATGTAAGCGTAGTGAGCAAGATTAAGAAAGGGACGTTTAAATGGTTTGGGCATGTAGAGCGAATAAATGAAGAAAGGAGTGTAAGGAGAATATATGACGCGAATGAGAATGGAAGAAGAAGCCGGGGACGTCCAAGGGAGACGTGGCACGATCAAGTGAATCAAATACTTGAGTCGGGCCATGTCAGAAGTCGGAATAACAGAAGAGGATGTATGAGACGTTGTGCGAAAGTGAATGAAGCAAGAAGTGTATGCCAAGATCGAGTTGTTTGGTGGTCCGTCCTCTCTGCCTACCCCTGCGGGGAAACAGCGTGATGGTTAGTTAGTAACATTTTTTAACTTTATTCCAGTTTTATTTTTTACCGTGACCGGTTTGGGCCTGTAACGGCTATCTTCAGAATGGTACATTCAATGCTTACACTATGGTTTATATACATTTTTGGGTGACAGAGACCACAAACCATGATTTTGCTTACATTATATTTTTCAGTACTATTGTAGCGTGATTTTACAAAACGTGACTTAATATGATATTGAATTTATTCATAATATTAATTAAAAAATCAATCTGGTTTAAAAAACGATCTTTAAGAATATTTATTAACATTTTTATTTACTTACTTTATATTTTTCAGTATTATTATAGCATAATTTTACAAAACGTGACTTATATGATACTTTTGAATTTATTCAGAATATTATTTTATACATCAATTTGGTTTCAAAAATGATACATAATCTTAAAAATCATTTTTCGTAAAAATATTTTTTTACTAAAATTATGTTGAAAATGACGGGAAAACAATTTTAAAAATGTGTTATTTTATTTGTGGATTTTATTAAAAAAAAATGGCTTGTTGCAGATATGCAAAGTCATGTAGAAGACGAACAAAATATGCGAAAATTAAAAACATTAAAAAAAATGAACAGTGGAAATTTTTCAAATAATTATTCCTCTTATTAAAGCCTAGGACGAGACCATATTTTTCACACATTGTGAAATTCCACCGCATTTCGGCATTTTAAATCTGTTCGTCTGGCCCATATGGGCCAGTGTCCTAAATTATCAGTCCTCACCTCCTTTGGTGGTATATATTGAGATAGTCCACGTTTTCTTTTAGATTCTTCGATGGTGCTGCTGCTGGCTCGGCGTACTGTTACACTTACGCAACATTATGCATTGGAGTTCATTCATTGCATGTATACTTCGTTATAAGCGCTTAAATTAATTGTTGCAGATATGCAACAGAACGCATTTTAAGGGTTAATTGTACCAGTCTGAAGATGGCCGTCACAGGCTGAACCGGCCAAGGTCAAAAATAAATATAGAAAATAAAGACAAATTTCATATTTTCCTGCTATTGTACAACAATATTTCAAGTTATGATTTGATTAATTAAGCGATAATCACTCACCAAACACAAGAACCTTGTTTCTTTATGGTGAGGAATAGCTATATTATATTTTTTGTTGCACTATATGAATCATGTCTTATTTTTATATACTCTCTGTAAAAAAAATTATCATATTAAATAAAAAAAAAAAAAATAAAAAAAATTTAAAAAAAATAAAAAAATAATAAAAAAATAAATAAAAAAGTTAAAAATGTTTTTTTTTAATGTAATCATAATAATCTATCTATTTATGAATATTATCGCTTAAATATCACCAAAAACTGATTCAGAATATGTGTACAAGTTTCTATGTGCTGAATTAATGAATCGTTCTGAAATGAAATAATAAAAATATAAAATACGTTAAAGCTCCAGAGGAATTCAATATTATCAGAATATGAATCACTTGCTATTTACGAGTTGCTTTGACACGCACCCACGTCACGTATAACATAATTTAAGATCAATTTATTTTTTTTTTAATTCTTCATAAAATAGTCGATTGTTCATGCAGGTACTTATGTAAAAACAACCACCGAGAATTTGGCATGAAAAGTACGAAACAAACAATATGACGTTTTGTCCACAAAATGGGCAGGTAATTCAAAGTTTCATAGATCATAAAGAAAATTGATGCTTTTAGTTATAAAGTTCAGACCGTTTACGTTTACTTCATTTTTGTTCTGATAAATAGTCTGATTTTCTGCTTTATTGGCATGACTTGGACATTTTTACTTACTGCAAAGCATTAAATTCAAAAAAGTTTTGTTATTTAAATGTAAAGTTTCTTTAAATCATTGTGTAATAACAAATACCATAGAAATATGAAAGTACCTCCAGTTCCTGATATTTCCCATACATTGAGACGGCAACTAGCTTACATTAGTGCCTATATTAGCCTGCTTTGGCGAAATTGGGTTATCCGCACATTTTAATAGATTTTCTGTGAAATATATTCTTAATCTATATATATAAAAATTAACGTAAGTTTGTTTGTTTGTCCTCGATGTTCCTTAAAATCACTGAACCGGTTTTGCTGAAAATAGCACAGTTTGTTTTTATTAGTGCTGGAAAGGTTTAGAAAGTAGTTTGAATGAAATCCAAATATGTAAAACTGTTGCTATTATAACGTCTTAAAATTAGTATGAAAAACATTGAACCCACCATGTTTAATTAGGTTAGCCTATAGATTTAAAACTCTGGTTAGCCACAGATTGCGTATTCAATAGAAGAAGGTTTTTTTGGATAGAATATTTTCAAAATGGAAAACACCATTAAACGTTTAAACAAAAATAAACGTTTGGAATGAAATAAAATATTCAAATGAATGTCTCTTTATTTGGAGATAGTTACTTTCGCTGTCAAATCAATTATTGTACCCGAGCAAGGCTGGGTATACATTAGCTAGTAAATTATAAAAACGGAAAATTTAAAAATAAATATATATAAACATTTATAAATTTACTCATTTTTCATCATATATTAAAAAATATTAAAGAGGCTATTAGGTTTGTTCTCGCAGCTATAAGCCTAGCCGCAAGACGCTCGCGCCCGACCTGATAGAAAGGAAATAAAGTACTTATTTACTAAATTATGAAAAAATTTCAATTTTAAAGCATACAGAAATAAAACAAAAAGCAATAAGAATTGTTACATGCTGAGGCAAAATAAGTCTAAAAATATGAAATTACAGAAACTTTATTACAACTTATTGTTACTGTTTTATTATCTTTATTATCCACCAGACCGAGCGCGACTGGCAAGCGGCGAGGCTTATAACTGTCAGTACAAACCTAATTGACTATTTAATATTTGATCATTGAAGAAAATAATATTAACCCAACCTAAATGAAAGATGAAACAGGAAAAAATAACAGAAAATAAAAAGATTTCAGTCGCATCTGGGATTCGAACCCAGAACCTCTGCCTATTCAGGGTATAAAATAATATTATGTTAATATTATTTTCTTCAGTGATTAAATATTACAATGAGGTTTTTAAATCTCAATAAAAATAATTAAAAAAATAATATTTATTCATTTATGAGCAAGTAAAATAATACGTAGGTCAACTAACATTCATTTTTTGAATTTTCGATTTCAAGAATTTGATAAGAATATATTACACAGAAAGTCTATTAAAATTTATGAAGAAAAAAAACAATTCGTACAACTCGTGCCGCTAGAGGGCGCTAGTGTAGCAAGTTGCCGTCAAATGTCAGGATCTGGAGGTATTGTCATTTTAAGGAATGTACTTGGTTATTAGAACTATCTTTACGCAATTCGTTAACTGGAATGTATGTATTTTTTTCATGAGTAATATACTCATCCATCAGCAAGATTTCTCTGATTTATCCTTAATGACTTCAAACTAAGGGTGTTTTTATCCTTTTTCCAGCCCTGCCAAGAAAACCAGGACTTCAGAGCTCGGCAGTGCTCCGCCTACGACCAGGTGCCCTACGAGGGGGCCCTGCTCACCTGGGCCCCCCACTATGAGGACAATGAGCCGTGTGCCCTCACTTGCAGGGGTAAACCTCAGTCGCACCCTCAGGTATGGAATAAGTTTTGTTCATATGACATGCCAAAATTAATATGCAATATATATTATATGATTACCTACCAAGCAAAATCTTGCCAAGAAGATGCAGTTGGGAAGGAAAATATGGAAAGCAAGTAGAGCGGAAATGATAGGAATAACGTACAAATATGAATGTACTTATAAATATTTCGTGTAAAACATTTTTTTTGTTTGGTAGAATATTTTTTTATAAATAATTTTTGATAAAAAAATATTTTTTCAAAACAGTTTTGCAGAACAGTTTTTATAAAACAATTTTTTGAAATAATTTTTGAAAATTAACGAAAAAAAATTTTTGTAATTTAATGAAATTTTTTTTTTTTTAATTTGTATTAATAATTTTGCATCGTGGATAACAAAGAGGTTAAATACATAATTTCATCAACGTTTCATATTAATTATTACATACCTACTAACATTAACATTATACATTCCCGTTTTACGATTAATTTGCTGTACCTACTATAAACACTGCTCCGTTGAAGAAAACTATTATTATTCCTTATTCTACCACAAAGATAGAATTTATCAAGGAAGTATTACTATCCCACATGAATTTATTTTCCTATATTTTTGAATCACCGACTTTTTAACCCTCGGCCCCCGACCCTGAGCCAGGATCTTACCGCCCAGCCAAGGAGCTGATAAATAACAAAGAGTCCTTATGTTTTTTTTAAACTTGCTGGATCAAAGAGGTGAAACATCTATATTTTTCAATGTTGTGCAGATAAGTAGGCTACCTACTGGATTTGACTTTTTTTAATCATTTTGGTGGATTGTGATTTTTTAATGATTTTCTTCAAGAATTCTTGTGTGTTGTCACAGTTCACAGAACCTCGCTCCGTTACGTAAGCACATTTGTATTGGCAATCTTAGTAAAGTTCACCAATAGATTTAATATATAAAATATCCCCAAACTAGCTCTTCTCAGGGTAGAGGGATGTATACGAGAAGTAATACACCCGTCTTTTAGTCGTGTTGTCAGTTCGTTGATGGGCGATTCTCGAAATTACCGCTTAGTTATCATTAATAAAAACAAATACATATAAATAGAGAGATAGATAGATAAATAGATACCTATAAACAGGAATAGGGAATTCAAAATAAAAACAACTCTCTTTTGCTATATAAAATACCTGGTAGGCAGGCGTATATTATAGCGGAATTTAAAGGCTCTAGGAAAAGCTTTAACCTTTCTGTGAACGACTGCAGGTTATTAAAAGATAGACAGAATTTGAATGAGTTTAAATGATTTCAGTTTTATCTAAAAGCAAAAGGCAAATGAATAACTAAGTAAATTGGAACGGAACCCTTGATGGAAGCAGGTAGGCAGCGGACAGCTCGAAGCAGTGCACAGGTCGGATCTCTACCCAAGAATGGTCTCCCTGTCTTCTCCCCCCCTCCCTTGTGGTCGCTTTCCCCCTCCCCGCCCTAACCAAATGGGGCGGAGAAATACTTATCATAGACAACTAATGTTTATTTATGGTTAATTCCGGATCGCAGTTTGTCAACCTTAGTTGTTAGGGAGTCGCTTCATAACACTTCCCCGTCAACGCAAATAAAAACCCTCCCCTCGTAATGTAGGTTTTTAGGATATTAACCCCCTTAAAGTGAAACCCCGATTAACTATAGGCAAAAGAAAAGTCGTCCACATAGAGATTCAGCATTAAAAACCTAGGCCGCAAAGGTACATGTTTTACATAGTAAAATACAGTGTTCATTATTATAAAATAGGTCAGAGTGATCTGGCATCCTTGGCGCCTCGAACGTCTACGTCTGCATCTCTTCATGCGAAGATTGAAGCCGTTTTTTCCATCCTGGAAATTGGAGCTGGGATCACAACCCTCAGCCATGATGAAAGGACTCAAGATGAAGCAACAACATGAAAGCAAAATAATATAAATATTAGAAATATACAATTAATGGGCATTCGTGGGATTGAGAAGCGAAACGATACTAAGATGAATTAACTTTACCTACTTATGCAGGCCAATGAAAAAGAATAATAAATTTTATATAGAGAGAGGTGGTTTCACAGAGGGCGAGCGAAATTATTTGAAGTATCACTATTTGCAAAAGAGAATTAGTTTTATAGAATTATATATATATATATGTTATAGGGATGGAATTGAAAGGCACTCAAGGGTAATTATCTCGTCGTGATTCTGTAATTGACCACGACACCCTGGCGTCTTTAGATATGCATATGATATATATATATGTTTATGTTATAAGATTGTAATGTACGAATATCTTATGAAAGACACGCAAGAGTAATTATCTCGTCGTGATTCTGTAACTGACCACAACACCCTGGCGTCTTTAGATATGCATATGATATATATATTTATGTTATAAGATTGCAATGCGCGAATATCCTTTGAAAGACACTCGAGAGTAAAATTTTTAATTCTATCGTAATTCTGTTCGATAAAAATAAACCCCCGGCCCGCGGTGGGCACTGACTTTAGATATCGGTTGCATGAATACATATTATATGGTGAACTGACTAGTGTCAGAACATGTACTTAATCATCGAGCCGGACATCAATTATCAAGACATACTTCCGACCCTACATCAGAAACCCGATAGGGTTAATAAGAGTGCAACGATATAGTTGACGACGAATATTCGTGGAAAGACATCAAGGAAAATGGATTCATCGTGAACCTGTCCGGTCCTAGAGATATCCTGGATCATCGAGCCGACATCAATTCCAGCTTTTTACCTCTTCCACCAGCCCAGAATCCCGATAGAATCCTTCCCCGGCCGTTGGCACTGTCTTTAGCTATATTAGAGAGGAAATATTCATTTTTATTTTATTTTATCATTATTATTAAGGTAATATATGTGTATTTATTTATCCCACGTTGGGTTATCGTAAAGTAAAAAATAATTAACGGTTAATTATTCGTCATAACCGATCATTATCACTCCTTCAGAATGATGTTATTGGGCGCCATCTTGTATTTTATATTCCGGTCTACAAGAAAACCTTTTTAGTTGTTGTAGCTATAAATTCATTAAAAAAGATATCGGAGATTGAATAAATGTTAATCAATCCAAGCTCTGAAATGTATTATTTTTAAGCCACCCGGTTAATTACTCCGAATGGCTATTATGTAAGAATGTACACATCACCATTTTTTCAGGCGTCCCCTTGAAATGGTGAAGGTACTTTACGGTTTTTTACACATGTGGGAAGGAGGAAAAAGGAAAGCGCTAAGAGTGGGAAAAGAAACAAGAGATCAGAGGATGGAAGAAGAAGCTTCCCTTATTCGTTGCTAGTCACTTTTAGCTTCCCTTATCCGTTGCTAGTCACTTTTCGTTCAAAGGTATTTTAAAAACAATATTCTTTATAAAAAGATTAAGTATTAATATTTTATCCATCCGATCAGTCAGTAATAACTGTTTAAAAAAACCGTATTCTTCTGTACACCGAACAGCGTGTTTTATAAAGGGCAAAAACTTTATAATAACCTACAAAATTCCATAAAGGAAGTCTCAAGTCTTGGCACTTTCCTTAAAATATGTGCTATATACATAAAGAAAAATGCTGGTTTTAGGTGAATTTTTTAGACCGCCATAAACAGACGTCAGCATATCATTGATAACTCCCCAATAAATATTTCAGGAAGTGACATTACTCCGCAGACGTGTGTTAAATTACTTGGTGTCCATCTGGATGCAGACTTTTCCTTTAAAGGTCGTGTAAACAGAACTGTACGTACAGGGTTCTTTCAATTGAGGCGAATAAAGGCAGTACGGATAAACCTGCCAACAGAAACAACTAAACTACTCATCAATTCGTATGTTGTGTCACGTCTAGATTACTGCAACGGAATATATGCGAGTCTGCCCAAATAGCAAATTAAGAAATTGAAATCAGTATTCGACATTGCAGCAAGATTTATCTAATCACCGGCGTATCTAAATATTCTCATATGTCAGAGAATCTCAAAAATTTCCACTGGTTCAAATGTCCTGAAAGAGTCCAGTTCAAGCTCTGCTGGATGGTATTTAAGTCACTTAACGGAATGGCTCCGGTTTACTTATTAGAACTGTGTATTTCTGAAAATACCAACTAACGGCAGTCCACCCTTAGGTCAGCAGCGTTATCAGCTATCGGCAGGCTGAAGGAATCAAAGCGCACACCTAAAAATACTAAGTTCGGTGATCGTGCTTTTGCAGTGTCAGGACCTAAAGTCCGGAATGAACCGCTCTTGACTTTAGTATAAATATATTAAAAAAATGCTAATATTTATTAAAAGCTTCTTACGATTTTAAAGGTAGTTTTATAGATATTTTCGAGTCCTAAAATTCATTTTATGAATTCTTTCCGGTCCTAAAAATTATAAGTATTTTCATAAATACCAACTCCTTTTGTGCCTCCAATCTTCTAATAAATGTAACATCAATAGAATGGGATCAACAAATAACCACGTAAAACTACCATTTCCATAAATAAATTTTCTAATAAAACTGTCTTCATCTGAAGCGACCTGCCAGGTAAGTATGTTCTTCTGTATCTGTTTGTACATAATTAGTTAAGAAATATTTGTACCGCGCGCTCGAGGTGATTTTTCACAAAAACGGCGCTACAAAAATCATCCAATTATTATTATAAACTTTTGATCCAGTTTTATTCGATTCCGATAACGAATGATTACTGATATGATGATTTATATTGTTGTAAAATCGTATTAATTTGACAATAATATTGTAGAATTTTTTCGTTCGTTGAACTCGGTCACTCAGTCTTGACTTTAACTGCCTATTTAAGTCACCCGTACATTGGAATCTTGTTTTCGAAGCTTAAAACACTAAGTTCTATTTTTGGTAGTATTTTTACGACTAAATAAATGCAGGTACAAGTAAGGAGCCTACGCCTCTGAAACGGAAGTTACTTCGCTGGGATTTGAACCCGCGGTCGTTTCTCCAATAATTAAATTTCATTTGAAGTAACATCTTCTCAGCATTCCGGGTTCGAAAATATTATGCCGTTATTAAAAATATTTAAGAAGGCCGGTACGCGACTAAGTACTTGAGCATGCCAAAATGGTGTGGTTTGGCGGTCCGTCCTATCTGACTACCCCGGCGATGAAACGTCTTGGTGGTTACTAAATTATTATTATTTTTTTAAAAATTTTTTTTTAATATAATCGATTAGCCATTGTAACAGTCTAACAATTTACGAACAATTCGCCAAAATGGCGCCCTATTGTCCTCAAAATATCCACTATATAAGCGACAAAATAATAAAATTGACCCTATTTGAAAATAATTTAACGCGTTAACCACAAACCAATTAAACTATTCTGAGACTCGAACTCAGAGTTATTCCTTTTTGTCAAAAGTCACCGTTTACCAAAAAAAACCCAAAGTGCATTTGTAACGGATTACCGTGCGATGGATTAGAAGTAGGTCATAAAATACCCTTTTGCATCGTAGAATTCTATTGTTAAATTTCCTTTGTTGTCTTCTGGCATTCCGTTCAAAGTAATTAAGTAACTTTCACATTATTTAAAAGCTTTTTCAGGATTATATTATTACTATGAAAACCCATAAAACTAGCTTAACTGAACGTATTGTCCGTGATTTTTCAGAATAACCAAATGGTTCAAAGATATTTTTATTGTCTGTTTTTACAACCATCTACCTACATTAAAACGACAGCTTAAAATCTAGGCTTGTTAACTCATTTTAATAACTTTCTCCTATTATCGTCAATTATTTATTTACTTTTTAACTTAAGTACTTTCGTTCGTCCTCGACGATAATTTTTTTTTCTTTCCTTAAAATACGACAACCATTTACGGGTTATGAATAACCTGATGATTAAAAAATCCTTTACTACAAAGCATAGAATGCGGCTTGTGTCGTGATGGAGAAATTAACTGAAAGGGAATTCAAGTCATGATGGCTGTATAGAGGCCCCGGCCGTTATCAATTGTCTGGCTTATTGTTTAAAATTTTAAACTCGTGTGGTTAATTAAAAAACTCGAATTACTTGTACTCCAAATAAAACACGCTCTCTTGCGAATGTATTCTTCGCAAAAATAATAAATTACCATTTGCTTGTGGAAATTGGATGGATAAATTCGTCAATCATTTCTGTATATCTCTCTTTATAAACGTACTTACGGTAGTTAAACGGTCTAATTTTCTAACGTCCCGAATTCGTAAAATTCGAGTCTATGTTTATAATAATGCCTATTAAAAAAATGGAATTTGGCGTCTATCTTGACGTTTTGATTAAAGGCGATCCACCAGCTAAAATTCAAACGAAACCACGTGATCCTCTTGCAGGTGGCAACAAGGTTTAAATTCTTTCGTTACGTCGGTCACCTGCTTCTATTTACGCAAAAAAACTACACCAAAATGCGTGTTTTATTCCATTTTGTAACGCTCAGACATAATTACTAAAACGTTTTACGGTCACGTTCTAAAAACCAAATTACCTCCAATGAACAATACGAAAATATCCGAAAAACGGTTCGTAAGTAGAAGACTTCGTACTTTAAACATATATATTAATATAGATGCTTTATTTTTCTAGGCTTACAAAAGGACACACCAGTAAAAATACCCGGTTAAATGCAAGGCCAAGGTATGATCTACCTTGAGTTTCCATTGAATCGTCTATGACATTTTAGGCCATATTCTAAACACATGATTCTGCATTATTTGCATCGCCTCAAATTTAACTATTTGAAAAAATATTAATTACGGTTTGTCTAGATTTGCTTTAGGGAGACACGAAATCGCGTTACAGCTTAGCAAATATAAAACTCTTGCCCATGGCTGACTGACGGAGATTATCTTGTCGTTTCTGAGAAGTTTAAACTGAAAACGTGGTTTTTCGATGTATTGTAAATAATCTGGTAACTTGCATTATTTAAAACATCTCCGAACGTATACTTATTGTCGTTTAATATTTAATGAATTCGCTCACTATTTGACGTTGGTAGATTAAAACGAATGTACTTTCACACGTGTTTTCCGAGAACAAATTTTAGAACAAGCGTCAAAATTCAAAATGGCGGCGCTCGAATATCTGCTTGTAAATATTATTATTATTTTATTTTTATTTTTTATAAAAGCGAATTTATCTGTAGTTCTAACGCTTTTACTTGCGATCTTCGATTACACTCTTATATCAATGTTCGGAGGTAAGTACACTTTTCGAAAACGGGAAAAGGAAATCCACAACGGTTAAATCTTTAAAATTAAGATTTTAATTTCGACTTAAAGGAATTCGTTTATTAATACCTGATATGAAAGAGATATTAACTGGTAACCGTCAATTCGTTAACGACGCTGGTAGCTTGATTTTACACGTGTTTTATTTTACACAACCCCCGACGGAATTTAGATATTTAAAAATGGCCGCCGTTGCAAGAAGCGTTGCAGAAAGCACACATTTTTTTTTTTTTTACACGTGTTTTTGAAAAAACTTTCCAGAACGGAATTTCAATATTCAAAAATGGCTACGTTTGCAAGAAACGTTGCTAAAAATGGTTGAACGATTGTGTAGATTTATATCGATGCGATTTTTGACACGTGTCGTCGAACGGAATTTCGATATTTAAAAATGGCGACGTTTGAGAGAGAAAAAGAAATCACTTTCTAAAAACACGCGGTTATTTCCAGAGTTACCTAGACACTTCACTGGGAGAAAATCACACAAAAATATATATACAGGGTAATTTGAATATTTATGTTATAAATAAGCGGTCATTTAAAGAATCTAACCCCACGTTATGGAAGCCACTGTCACAGTTCACAGAACCTCGCTCCGTTACGTAAGCACATTTGTATTGGCAATCTTAGTAAAGTTCACCAATAGATTTAATATATAAAATATCCCCAAACTAGCTCTTCTCAGGGTAGAGGGATGTATACGAGAAGTAATACACCCGTCTTTTAGTCGTGTTGTCAGTTCGTTGATGGGCGATTCTCGAAATTACCGCTTAGTTATCATTAATAAAAACAAATACATATAAATAGAGAGATAGATAGATAAATAGATACCTATAAACAGGAATAGGGAATTCAAAATAAAAACAACTCTCTTTTGCTATATAAAATACCTGGTAGGCAGGCGTATATATTTATAGCGGAATTTAAAGGCTCTAGGAAAAGCTTTAACCTTTCTGTGAACGACTGCAGGTTATTAAAAGATAGACAGAATTTGAATGAGTTTAAATGATTTCAGTTTTATCTAAAAGCAAAAGGCAAATGAATAACTAAGTAAATTGGAACGGAACCCTTGATGGAAGCAGGTAGGCAGCGGACAGCTCGAAGCAGTGCACAGGTCGGATCTCTACCCAAGAATGTCTCCCTGTCTTCTCCCCCCCTCCCTTGTGGTCGCTTTCCCCCTCCCCGCCCTTACCAAATGGGGCGGAGAAATACTTATCATAGACAACTAATGTTTATTTATGGTTAATTCCGGATCGCAGTTTGTCAACCTTAGTTGTTAGGGAGTCGCTTCATAACAGTGTACAACAAACTTTATGAATCGTCGTATTTATCTCAAACAATTTATTTGTCTGGAGAAATCTCGCCAAGGGTATTTCGAGAAACCACGTTCCGAGAAATCTATTTGAAAAATTTTCAAGTTGACATCTCGCCTCCTTATAAATAAAAGCCAGTGGGGAGATGAATGGGACCCACAATCTTGGGGATGGCTACGAAAGAAAAACAATAAAAGAAGAGGAACTTGAAGAGAAAATGAAATGGAGGGTTCTGAAAACCGAGTTATTTAGTTCTGATCATTTTTTTTTTACAATAACTCCACACAGGAAGCCCCGAGGGAAATAATTTCCCTCAAGGCCATTATCGTCTTTGGTGATGCTGTGTGGAGGGTATTTTAAAGGATAGGCAGGAGTGAACCTGGGTCTTGAAGAAACTCATGTTATAGGAGGGAAGAACACAGAGGCCCGCAGATGGTTCCACAGCCGAGCTATTGAATACAAGAACGAGTCATAGAAACGATTCGTTCTCATGTGACAAATGTCAACCGTTTACAAATGTTGGGCACACGTTTAGCGTGTCTCCCAACTGTACGCCGGTGCCGAAGGGATCAATGACGCTAGTTGCTCAGAGCATCTTCCATTAAAATACCGGTGGGACAAGGACAGCATTCCCACTTGACGTATGTGCTCCAAAAATTGCAATCCGTTTGTTAAGATAGGCGTATCTATCAAACGGACCGCCCGTTTCTGCACAAAAAATGTTTTTTTTCGGACATTTTGGTGGTAACAACTTTTCAATCCCGGATTTTGGCCGAAAGGACTATAATCATAAGTATCTTCCACTTTATGATATAAGAGGTTATTAAATGTATTCCTTTTTTTCTGATCTTTAGCTACATGACCAATAATTAATTTATTTGTTTATTTGAATCATTAACTCTTTTCGGCTTTTACGTAATAAAACATAAAGTATAAGACAAACTATAACACAAGAAATGTGTAGTAAAAGGTAACTCTTATAGGGGTGTAAAGCAAAAAATATTAGAAATATACAAGTTAAGAACTTGTCTAAATAACAAAGCGAAAAATGAGATCTTATATTATAGGTAATACAATATTAGAGTAATAAAAAAAATACAAAAATATATGTATTACTAACTAAAGATAAAAAATGAAGTACGTACTAAATGCTTATAGGTAGGTATATAATAAGAAATATGTATTTCAAGTTGAGAAGATGGTATAGGAAATAAATTTAATTTCCAATAAAAATTAATAACGTTTGTAAATTACAAACCAAGAATAAGCACCTATTGGGGGTAAATAAAACTTTGGACTGATGAAAAGGGTAAAGTGTAAGATATTTCAAATGAGGTTTTATCATATTTCTATACATGAAAAATATAATTACTACAACAGGTAGAGATAATAATGTATATAATAGTTTTTTCGATAAAGTATATATATATTTTTTTTATTTCATATAAATCAAATTTAATAATGTAATTATAAAACAATTTAAAATGGCCTTGTACGCCGAAACAGCTCTTTCAATAATAAGAATACTAAAATACTTGTAGAACTTAATAATAAAATTATTAAATATGATTGATATTCAATTAAATAAAAATTAAATGGAGTTTTACGAATTAAACAGTAAATTATGTAGTCATTAATAAGAGCCTGTTCTGATCTTAAAACATATCTGTTCAATAGTTTGGTATTGCTCCATCTGATTTTCATCTTGTTCGTCTTCTATCCAACTATCCTCATGTTTAACAGTACTAGTCTTCAAAAATACCATAATCACTCTTCATCACCTTCAAATTTCTGGATTTATTTAGGCGTGGAACCCATTAAATATCAAACGTAGGGATTCAATAATTCAGATCAAACGACAGAACGCATTGTAGAAGAATGTCCCCTTAATCAGTTTGCCTATCGCACATATATGCTCAATCAAGTAACCTGACCTGAGCATCCCACTACGACCTCCACCAACTCTTCTTTGCCATACGAATAAGAAGAAGAAGTATTTTGATAAACATGTTTCATAAAAACGCTAGGTACGTACGATCTGACTTATCAACCCAATACCTTTTCTGTCGGATTCTATCTTTTTCAAGTAAAAATATTGTGAAAGATACCAAAAAATCATGTTTCGTGTAAATTCTTTACTTTAACCTATCAACCTGACGATCTGATCCCCGAAATAATTGTTAAAGGTGCCTCCAAAACCGCGAAAAATCAATTATTTTAATAGCCAATATTTCATAATGTAAAACAAAAATAGATATATTACTTCTAATCCGTACTAGATACATAATATTATTTTTTAAAAATAAAAGATAAAAGATCATTAGGTTTAGGTCAGTATTTTGACCTCAAATCCAAAATTAAGTTTTGTATGAAACAGGCTGCGCAGCCGTTCTTCTTAAGCCTTTTCATTTTAATGTGGAAATGTAATAATACAACCTATTTTTCCAGGATGGACCCCAAATGCTCTCTGAAGAGAACGAGGATGAGACAGTTGTTGTAGCGCAACTAGCCACCAAAGTGCAGGATGGAACTAGATGCAGACCTGGCAGCTTGGATATGTGCATCAACGGGAAGTGTCAGGTAGGCTTAAAAATATCATATTTAATTTCTAGGACTTTGTCGAAGAATTTCAGCATTTTGTCTCGAAACAACTTATCTAAGATGTCGTTTCACAAACTCGAAAAAAAGGTTATACGTTTTTTAATGTGTTTGTAATTTTTTTTAAATATTATGTTTGCTCCGGTCTGATGCGTCAATCAAGCTGATTAAACCCTCTCGAGTGTGTGCTGCAAAATTTGGGAACGGGGGTTTTAATGTGCTGGGTCCACATTCTCGAAATGACCTTCTATTTGGTCTGAGGTCAGAAAATAATTTTGAAATCTAAAAGGGCTACAAACTTTAACAAAATGTGTAACGCCCTTGGGATGATTTTAATTGCTAAATGTTTCACAATTAATTCATTTAAAAATAATATATAGTATATTTGCGCACGTTCCAGAGTGGAAGATACTCTCAGTATCGCCCTGGTGAAAGACCACCATTCAGAATTGAAACGTTGCTTGAAATGGCTTTAAGCCGTGTTTGGTGACCAGATCTGAATAGCCAGGTATTCCCCACCTTCCTCTTCCCCTTTTCCTTCCCCTCCCCAATACCTTCAGCCTCACAACATTCCCCAATTGGGGATGCCATAGTCTTACTGGCTCCAGACGGTTGGGAGCAGTTGGGACTCTTGTGCGGTACTCATATAAAAAAAAATAAAAATACCTTCAGCCTCACAACATTCCCCAATTGGGAATGCCATAGTCTCACTGACTCCAGACGGTTGGGAGCAGTTGGGACTCTTGTGAGGTATTCATATAAAAAAATTCAAAAAATACGTACTTAATCTTAAAATGGAAGTGTTCTTCCTTAGCCCACCATTAATGGAAGAAGTATAGTTACTCGTAAATAAGACCGTTTTCTTTTGTCTTTAATAAAATCTTTGTCATTTAGGGTAATAAATATTTCAATCACTCGTAATAAATATTTATATTGCTTAATTTTTTTTAGAAATATGCATGATTCACTCGTTTATTGTGTCTGAGAAGCGATCCCAATGTTCACTCAATATTTCCCATCAAACAAAGGGATGTTAAATTTCATCAGTGGAAAAAAATACTAAACATACCTGCAAGAAAAATGCGCAAGCTGCTACTATGAAGACACATGCATTGTTTAGGTCAAGGCTCAAGGAAAGCATTTGCGATCAGTCGTCACTTCAGTGAAAAACTAATTTGAAGCTGAACAGAATAAATTTTAATCACCGCTTCCATTCTAGGGTCAATATGAGCTGAACTAAACTAGTCCATTTTTATTTAAGTATACATATCCCAAAAATCCAAAAGAATAATATTTACTGATACTTTGTAGAAATTATGGGATCTGTACCGTAATTTATCATTAAATGTCGTATTTAAATGCAAGGCTGATGTAAGCATAATGAGTAAGATTAAGAAAGGGACGCTTAGATGGTTTGGGCATGTGGAGCGAATGAACAAAGAAAGGAGTGTAAGAAGAATGTATGACGCGAATCTGAATGGAAGAAGAAGCCGGGGACGTCCGAGGAAGACATGGCACGATCAAGTGAATCAAATACTTGAGTCGGGCCATGTCAGAAGTCGGAATAATAGAAGAGAATGTATGAGACGATGTATGAATGTGAATGAAGCAAGAAGTGTATTCCAAGATCGAGTTGTTTGACGGTCCGTCCTCTCTGCCTACCCCCGCGGGGAAACGGCGTGATGGTTAGTTAGTTAGTTAGTTAGTTAAAATATCGTAATTCGCATTAGAAATTCGATCCCTAAATCTATATTACTAAGCAAAACTGGGGAAAGCACTTGATTTCACATCATGCTAAAATGGTCGTACAACAAATTTAGTTTAACTTGCCTCTAATATTTACACTTATTTACTCTTAACATCATAAAAGAACTGCGAATTTTGTGTTCATCCCGACTCATAACTCAGAACGCCAAGGAACACGAAGTATAAATTAGAAACCATTTCTTGCGGCATAAATCACACGGACCGTTTTCTGCAAATTCAACGTCAAATAGTACGTCCCTGGCCGGATAGAACGCAAATTTTATTCCATTTAACGTAGCAACGGCATGCGGAATAAAGAATTCATGCGCCACTCTCGAGCATGAGCTAGCGACACTGGTGCGGCGTGAGCCCGGTCTCATGAATATACAAGGTGCGATGCTAGGGGACGACGGAGGAAAATTGTCAACTTTTTGTTTTTCATTCCATCATGCTAAATTTGAGGTAAAAACATGTTTTTGCTGTTCTGCTTCTATGAGAGATAGGAGAGAATCATTGACATCGTACTCTGATGCCCATAGGTACATAATACATATTTACACCAGAGTGTTAGATGGTAAAAATTAGATAGTGAAAGTCCGTCATTCAAAATCGAAAGGTTGTTTTAAATGGTTTTACCACAGGTTTCATGTTGACCAGATCTAAATAGCCAGGTACTTCCCGCTTCCTCGTATCTTCTTCGCCACTCCTATCAGTCTCGTAAGATTTTTTTTACAATATTTCTACACATGAGGTCCTGAGGGCATAATTTCCCTTAAATCATTTCTCAGCTTTGGGGATGCTGTATGGAGGGTCTTTTGGAGTACAAGAATGAGTGAACTTAAAGAGAACCGTGTTGTAGGAGAGATGAAATACAGAGGCCGGCAAATCATTCCACAGCCGATATGTTTAATATAAGAACGAGTCGTAGAAGCGACCCGTTCTTATGTGGCAAATATGAACTGTGTGCGCGCATTTGGCTTGTTTCCCGACTATGCACAGGTGCCGAACGAATTAATGACGGTAGTCCCTCAGATCATCTTTCTTTGAAATACCGGTAGAACAAGGAAAGCATTTCTGCCTGACGTCTGTGCTCTAAAGATTGCAATCAGTTTGTTAAGGTAACCGAATATATCAAACGGAATGCCCGTGTCTGCACTGCCTTGAGTCAAGAGTCCAAACCAACAATGAGGCGCCCTTGCGATTTAAACAGGTTTAGCAGTTATGTACAATGAAAGTAAAAACAGTTACATATACCAATACATTACAAAACCGATAAACATCACAAAAAATATAGTTTAAAAATATTTAAAAAAGAAGGTTGCAAGTAAATAGTAATATATATATATATATATTATGGTTAGTTCGTGCTTAAACTTGTTGCAGATCATGTTGAAAATATCACTCTTCCTGCGAGGCAGTTAATTAACCTAGTAAATCTTCCCAGAGGCATCACCATTGGTAAATTAGTTCTGCACCTCGGAAAAAACAGAAGCCTGTGTTGACGGCCTCGCGTGAAAGTGTTTGGCCCTTTTTTTGCATAACAGACTGCGTCTATTTACTATACACATGAACAAAACAATAATGTGTATAGAATTATACGGAATGACAAGAATTAAAATACATTTTTTTAATGTCTCTTGAAACCTTGAAGGTTTTTGTTGAAAATATCAAGAGAGATGTTATTTAACAGCACCATACGCGTTGTCATGCTGTGCTAAGCTAAGGCGTCTGTTCTACCATGGGGAATGCATAAAATAAAATCCTATTTCTCCCAGGACGTCAAATATTAATAATACACCGTGCAACAGTTTATGCGCCATAAGCAGTAATGCTACCCCCCTAGAACTAAGGCTGCGGATACCCAGCATTCCCGAGAGAAACGCTGTTGGAAACAGCCACCGGTAAAATCCGAAATCTCTCATGTAGAGGAATCGTAAGAATTTGAACCTCAGTTGGTGATAATCTCACCGGCTTCGGACATTTAACACACTTGTATGGTGGTATTCACAAATTTGTTTTTTTTTTAAACATCGTAGACGCAATAATCCTTGGAGATTCTTAGACACCTCCAGAAAACACTTCCAGTAATATCGGCCTCCTGCTATATCCCTCAATTTTATTATGTCGGAGGCTCTAATATTGATCTCCACACCTCCCAGTTACTCATGTGTGGGCCTTCCAAACTTACTGAATGTACCTACTTCTTCGTCCTGCAGGTTCATTACAAAATAGAAGCCTCCTCAATGGTCGATTTACTTCCATTCTTGCTATGTGACCTGCCATAATCCTGCATAAACTAGACGCGAAACTCACCCTGCATCTCCTAGAACGTAGTACAAATATTTATTTAACATATTTATTATCATACGACCACCAGAAAACTTTTTCTGGATTCTTTTTAAAGCAGTATCGTTTTACAATACTGTAATCCGCTTTCCATGACGCGAGGATAGTAAATATTCCGAAGTTGTTTACCTATTCCATCGTTCCTTAATAATAATTTAATAAAATTAATGAGAAATGTTTTGTATAAACCACTATTAAACATAAATTTCGGAAATTAGGGAAAGTGTTAATAGTCAATTGAATATTGCTAAAAATCAAATACTTTTTTTTTAAATATCTAGCTACCTCTAAAATTTATTTTCAGATTAAAACAATTTTTGAATATTAGATATTAATAAAAATAATATCTATAATTTTTTTTTGTGTCTTGTTATTTTCTTAATTTTATTCATAATAAAAATAAAAATTTACTTTCTAAAACAAATTTTTCATTTAATATTTTATAATAATATTTTTATATTTTTAATTTCTAATTAATAACGTAACCTGCTTTGATAATGTGTTGCTATTTTTTTTAAGTTTGTAATTTTTTTTTTCTTGCGTAATCATTTTTCAATGTTTATTAATTGTCTATTCTGGTCATTATTTTTTTACTGTAATGTGTATCCTGATGAGGGAAGCTTCGCTTCCGAAACGTGTTGATATTTATACATTAAATGGTGGTTTATAATAAACATGTCTAATTCATTTTATTAAAAATGACACCACAAAATTGATCTTATATAATAATTTAATTAATACTGATTTATACAAAACAATTCTTAATCATTTAAAAAAACAGTCTCTATTAGCAAGGTAATTATTACCTTTCATGAATTGTAAGTACTGTCTACATAAAAAATATTATATTTGCTGGTACTATATCTATTGTGTTGTATTACTATATTTATATATATTTATATGTAGGTGTAGTAAAATTAAATAAACATATAAAATAAAACAGATTAATATGGCTAATATTTAAAGGCACTCTTCTGGTTATTCCAATGAAAAGTAGTATTTTCGCCATAAAATACTTATTTATTTAATACTATTGGAGTAACCATTAGGTTGCACCTCCCAGTAAAGTAACAGAAGTGAGGGTGTTTTCACGTTAAGAATAAAATTCCACTTGTTTGCCCGAGTTTTTGCATGCATCTCTTTTGGAATGCAAACTGCTAAGACTTAGGTAGGGGAGGTAGGAACGCTTGGTGTTGCCAGATCTAAAACATAATCACACATTCATAGGATTAAGATCATTAAAATATGAGTTAAGTTTTGGCCGAATTTAAATGCAGCCTTTTATTTAATGTGACATTCTGCGCGAAAAGATATTATAATTAAATATTGCGTTTTTTCTCAATTAATTAATATAAAATAAAAAAATAACATATTTGCGGAACGTTTCAGAGATTCTCTCAATACCGCCTTAGTGAAAGACCACCATTCGTAAGGAAAACGTTGCTTTAAATAACATTAGCCGTGTTTGGTGACCAGGTCTGAATAGCCAAGTACTTCCCAACCTTTTGTTTTCCTATTTCCTTCTCGCCTAACTCTCTTCAGACTCCTCACAACGTACCCAACGTACACAACGATACCATAGCTTCGCTGACTCCAGACAGTTTTATTTTTTATAGTTACTCCACACAGGAGGCCCTGAGGCCTATATCATCTTTGGGGATACTGTGTGGAGGGTCTTTTAGAGGATAGTAGAATGAACCTGAATCTTGAAGAGACCCATGTTGTAGGAGGGAGGAACGGCATATCATTCCACAGCCGAGCTGTTGAACACAAGGACGAGTCGTAGAAGCGAACTGTTTTCATGTGACAAATGCCAACCGTGTACAAATTTGGCGTATTTCCCAACTGTGCACCGGTGCCGAAGAGATCAATGACGCTAGTTCATCGGAGCATCTTCAATTCAAATACCGGTAGAACAGGGATAGCATTCCCACCTGACGTCTCTACTCCAAAGATTTCAATCCGTTTGTTAAGATAGGCAAATCTATCAAACGGGCCAGTCGAGGGTTTTTTTTTTTCAGATATTTGGGGCTCCCGATCAGAGGTGGCTCCCAAATTCTATATTGAAGCACACTTTCCATAGTTGGTAATCTTTGCAGTATTCACGTAAATAAGTCCCATATGCCGTGTGCCAGTGGAAATAAAACAATCCTAATATGTTTCAGCGTTGCTTGAAATGGCTTTAGCCGTGTTTGATGCGACTGATAACTTTTTTTTATTTTCCGTGTCTTTTTCCGTTTTCTGTTTCATTCGAGATTTGTTATTGTTATATTCAATGATTAAATATTACTAACTAACTAACTAACTAACCATCACGACGTTTCCCCGCAGGGGTAGGCAGAGAGGACGGACCGCCAAACAACTCGATCTTGGCATACACTTCTTGCTTCATTCACATTCATACATCGTCTCATACATTCTCTTCTATTATTCCGACTTCTGACATGGCCCGACTCAAGTATTTGATTCACTTGATCGTGTCATGTCTTCCTCGGACGTCCCCGGCTTCTTCTTCCATTCACATTCGCATCATACATTCTTCTTATACTCCTTTGTTCGTTCATTCGCTCCACATGCCCGAACCATCTAAGCGTCCCTTTCTTAATCTTACTCATTACGCTTACATCAGCCTTGCATTCTTTAGAAATTTCAATATTTTTCACACGATCATGCATGCTTTTACGCACATTCGTCTCAGAGATCTCATTTCTACGGCATTCAGTTTACTTTCATCCTTCTTCTGCCAGTTCCATGCCTCACTGCCATACATCAGGGTTGGTATCAGCACTCCATCGTGGACTGCTAGCTTTGCTTACACATTATAATATAATATATAATATTACAATAAGGTTAATACCCTTCAATAATTTATTCCATTAAATTGTAGATACCTTTTTTTATATTTTTCTCTGTTTTTATCCGTTAATTATTTCATAATATTATTAATCATTACTTTTCTTAAAAGGAATTCATTTCGCATGCATTGGATTAACGTCAAAATCAAAACAAATAAATTCACGTGTCTGTCAAACTCGACTGTTTCTTTTGCTGTTAAGAAAATGTGATATTTTTAATCACCAGAATTTTCATTAAAGGAATTATTCAGAATGATTCAAACAAACCCCTGCCCCGTTGTATTCGCCACCGTCCTAATAATTGCAAATTTATTTCGGTTCCTCGTTAATTTGATTCAATTAAAAAATGAGAAGCTGGCATTTGCATTTAGTCGCCTTAATTAATAGTCCTGAACTTTTCCCGTTGTATCCTTATTTATTTTTCGATTTTCCTTCTACGTTTTTTTTTCTTATATAATTTAATCATTAAACGAGTTTTGAACAATACGTAATTGTCACTTGTGTCAGAGCGGTTAACTAGAAAAGGGTAGAACCGATAGGAAAGGAAAGGAAAGGAAACAGTTGTAAAGCTGTTTTAGTAAAGCTAGATGTAGATCACGGGTTCTTAACCCCGTGAATTAAACTATTAACGGCCTCCGTAGTTGAATGGTTACGATCATCGACTACGAATCTGAAAGTCGCGGGTTCAAATCCCAACGTACACAAGTAAATTTTATTCATTTAATTTGTATTGTTTTACAAATGATTTATTTAAAAATAGTATATTTTCGGCACGTTCCAGAGTGGTAGATACTTTCAGTATCGCCCTGGTAAAGTCAAAAAGTTGCTTGAAATGGCTTTAGCTGTGTTTTCTAACGAGATCTGAATAGTCAGGTACTTCTTCATCTTCCTCTCCCCATATCATTCCCCTTCCAGTGGAACTACCTTCAGCCTCACAACATACCCCAATTAGGGATGCCATATAATAAAATATGACGATTAAAAAAATGCCAAACGGCCTAAAATGTGCCAGCTTGACGTAAACACATTTTTATCATATTTTTTTAGCATAATTACACATACAAACACTTTATTTAACCTTTCCCTTACCGTGCTCGAAAATCCTTCGACCTCCGGTACTGTACACTCTGTACGTGGTACGTATTTAGAATTTTGTAATTTTTAAGTAGCATAAATACAAGAACCTTATTTCTTTATGGTGAAGAACAGCTATATTATGTTTTTGTTACACTACATAAATCATGTTTTATTTATATACTTACTGTAAAAAAAATAATCATATTAAATAAAAAAATAAAATAAATGAATAAAAAATTTAAAAAAATAGTTAACATTTATTACTCGTGTAAATAATTTTACAAATAGTACATAAATATTGCATAAGCGCTGAAAATGGGGAAAAAACATAAAAAAACGGCCACGCATAAAACGCATAAACCGTCCTTTACAGCCGGCTGATACTGACGACCGCGCATCGTGGCACGGTGAGCGATACCCCCTACCTTCCTCTCTGCCTAGCGAACCACTCGGCAATATGTCAACACACATGGACAAACGTATATTTTAACTAATTTTTTCCGATTTTTGGACACAAAGGTTTTTTTTTTTGTTGCGTTCCATAGATGCTTATGTATTTAATTTATTTTATCAAATACCATACATGAATTTATTGCTGAGGAATACCTCTGTATTTAGTACATTTACAGATATATTGAAATAATTAGAGACAAGTCAAATCAGTTGACAGCACCGGCATGGAAGGGCTAAAAAAATGTACTGCTTCATACAACGTGTAGTAATATAAAATACACTCCGGTTATTCTACCCCTTCCTCTCCACAATCTACTCCGTCTGTTTGCCGTAGAAATTGTGAGAACTCGAGAGATTTGAGGTGAAATAAAACACTGCCATGTCGCAGACTTTGCACGTGAAGTCATGTTTATTTAATTTATAACGCCCACAGCCTGGGGTGGTTTATTCCACTTTATGTTTTACGTCAATAGAGGACGTTTGACAGGTTCAAATGATCAACGTTGCGCCGTGAATTCAACCCCATCACTTTATAAACACATTTAAATATTTAACAACCAAGTCAGAGATTATGGAACGCTGTAGATGTAAGATATTTGACTCCATACTTTAACCATAGACGTATAATATAATTAGATGAGACACTTAACGAATTAAGTGGTTCCATTTTGTTAGATGTTGTGAACATCCGAATCTTCGCCATCACCTTTTTTTTTTTACACGAACACTACACAAGAGTTTCAACTGCTCCCAACTGTCTGGATCCAGTGAGACTATGGCATCCCCAGAATTTTGTGAGGCTGAAGGAATTGAGGAGGGGAAGGAGAAGAGGAAGAGGAAGGTGGGGAAATCCCTGGATATTCAGATCTGGTCACAAAGCACGGCTAAAAGCCATTTCAAGCAACGTTTCAATTCTGAATGGTGGTCTTTCACCACGGCGATACTGAGAGTATCTTCCACTCTGGAACGTGCGCAAATATACTATATATTATTTTTAAACTAAGTAATTGTGAAACATCACAAATTAATTAAATAAAATTTACTTGCGCACGCCAGGATTTGAACCCGCGTCCTACGGATTCGTAGTAGTGAACCTTACCCCTCGACCATGGAGGCCGATAGCCATCAACTGCGGTTGACTATGACCTTATATAAATACCTCTGTTCTGTGTATTGCGTGACTGCAATAGCAAAATCCAAAAAGTTTTAAAAGTCCGACGGAACTACTTTCCACAGATAAACCGAACGAAGATTGGAACATGTCGTTACGTGACGTTTCGTGGGGACTTGTCTACTATATTATTTTATAATATCTCTTTAACTTTTACATATCAATTATTTATTTATTATACCGTATACGAGCTTAAATTGCGTATGGGCCTTTACATACTTTGTCATAAAAATTAAAATTACAATAGTGACACAGGTGCAAAACACATCACAATCGGGAAATAGATAAAATAGATAGCCTTCACGAAAA
This sequence comes from Halesus radiatus, assembly GCA_022606495.2. Lineage (NCBI taxonomy): Eukaryota > Metazoa > Arthropoda > Insecta > Trichoptera > Limnephilidae > Halesus > Halesus radiatus. Next base: position 62,186 of record JAHDVE020008627.1, on the reverse strand, counting down.
ACAATAACTAAATATTAAAATTGTCTCACGAACAAATTCGGGAATAACATCGTGTAAGTACCGTTCCAAATAATTAGCAAAAGAGGCGAATATATAAAACACACCTCACATTCACTGATATTTATACTTTAGACACACATCTTATTAATAATTGTTGAGGATGTATCTAATAACCGTATTTTTGTATTTGTATTCCGAGCAGTTGAACATATCTACTATGTCTTGAAAACTATTACGTTCTGCGTGTTCAAGTGAATTTTTGAATGACTCAGTACTGAAATTATTGTTCCAATTAAATAAAGTTTTAGGTCGAGTAGTTCTATTTTTAAATTAAATTTAATTAAGCTGACTATATTAGGGCTGTCTATTTATTCGATGTATTAAAATAACGAAGCTTGTAAACTTCAGTGTAATATTTAATCAAAATGATTTTTTTTAATAAAAAACCTTTACTTTTTTCCCACTTATTTATTTTCGACCGGACCGGTTTCAACCTATCATGGGTATCGTCAAACTGGCACAATGAATACTAAATCTATGGTATATATAGCATCGATGTCGGGAGGGAGTTCTCCTGTTTTCTAATATTATTTTTATTTATGACTTGAAATTTGTTTTATTGCTAACGCTACTTTCCTGTTGGTTTATTACCCTCTGGAAGACGGATTACATTGTGTTTATTTACTGAATCTATGGGTTTTTTTCAGTTATATAATGTCATTGGGTCAGCTTTTATTTGAACAGATGGTTCTTTCTAGTATTGTTATTTCCCTGTGATTTCCGTCTTGTTTGCTAAAATGAATTTTATGGCAGTTTTTTTCCTATAGTTACATGAACTACGGATAACCAGGTACATTTTTGTTGGGTTTTTAAAATATTTTATTATATTATAATAGGTATACATCGGGGTAATATCTTTTTAGATTTCGTCTTGGATGTCTGCGACAAAATTCCCAATTAAATTTTAACCTGGCATTTTATATATGCTTCCTATTTACATTCATGGTTACATTATTCATTTAAAATTATTTCCTTTCTTTCATTACTTTTATTATTTATGAATTGTTATTTTTTAATTCATTATTATTATTTATTCATTTATAATATTAACAAATCTCAAATGAAACACGAAACAGAAAAAATATCACCTTAAATTAATTCCCGTATTTTTGACTGCTAACTTTTTTGTGAAAAATTAGGAATGTTTTAGTGAACTTTAACTCATAAAAAAACAATTAAGTCTGTTAACTTGCCATTTAGAAAATGATAAGTTCCATAGATTAAATCAGGTTTTATAAAATATAGTAAAACTGGTTTTTAACCGACTGAGAAAGGTAAAAATTAAATAGTTTGTATTTTTTTTATGAAGCAGACATTGAAAAGTATAAGAGTTATGTCTTTATACAAAACAGTAGAAACCACACATATTTTATCGGAGAATTCGAAAGGTGTGAAAACCCTCCAACGAAGAGCTTTGGAATCAAGAAATTTGCACAGCTTTTTTCTGAATAAAATATCTACAGCAACAGTACGTTTAATTCCTGGCTTCATTCCAAATTATGATTTTTCTCTTTTTTGACATTTATTTTTATTTTTATTATATTAAATTTTATTTTAGTACATAAAACAGGCAATTTTCCCAAAATGTAGGTAGATGAATGTTTAAAAAGCAATAATAATTAATATGTAAATTTAAAAAATAATTATAACTTCTCAAAAATTATACTAAAGCAAATAACAAACAAATAAAAGATGGAAAAACTTATCTATCTTAAATTGGTGCATAAACTAATTCCTTGGTGTTGGTACACTGCTTAGGTACTTAATTTTGAGTGTCTATTAAAAAACATCATTACATTATCAGCTTGATATCAGTTGTAGGATTTTTTTTAAATTTATTAAACGTGTCACTAAAAATTTCTATTTCATTGTTAGAGCAGTGTATAGTATTATAATGTTTTTGATCTCCGTGGCAAAGAAAAGAAGGAGAGAAAGGTATTTTTTTCTCACAACAAAAAAATTATCAAAATAAACAAGCAAATTTTTAATATTTAATTTTATCTGATTTAGTAAAACCGCGCTTAATTTGTAAACTTGTGAGAATTTAGATAATTATGTTTGTATATGAGTAAATATATATAAACAAATATTAAAAAAATAAATTATTCCATGAAAAAAAAAACTCTTTTTTTTACTGCCACTAACTATTACACAAGTATACCCACGTAGTGACCTTTTCGATATGGGATATTTTGCTACATATACAACATACATAAATTTATGTACATGTATTCAAATATATATATAATTGAAAATAAAAAAATAAAAAATTGTTAAAAAAAAATGTTCGTAACCTTTGTACATATGTTTATATAAATGTATATATCAAAAAAATTATTAATAAATTATAAAAAAAAAATAAAAATAAAAATTTCCAAAGATTTTATTAAAAATTCATTATAATATATATTTTATTGAATGTTTAAAAGTTCGGTATCTCACGACGGAAATGACGTTTCAATATAAAAATGATTGCGATGACCCAGGTAATCTGTGTGTGTACTGAAATCATAACTGTAGAGTTTACCGTTCAAGTTTTGAAGCTGTCCCAAAAAAAATACGATTTTTAAAACGGAAAAAAACAATCTTATAATAAATGTATTTTGTTTCTTCGGAAAAACGTTTTATTATATCAAAACAGTTAAATGCGAACAAAATTGATCTTTCTATAGTGATGTTGCTTTTCAGAGTGTTGTTTTCAAACTTGCAAACCTAATTACCAGTGTTCAAAGTACACGCTCCCCAAATCTACGATAAAGATCACATCATGAAGTTGCCAAAGATCTGAAAGTTTCTTGAAAGGGTTAAAGAAGAGTTCACTGTATTTATAGTTAGACTTTGGAGTTGTTGTGCGGAATACATACTGCGAGGGTAGGTCCACACAGTTTTCAGATTCTTTACTGAAACCGTTTAAGTTTTTACATTATTTCGTTATCAAATTACTGGGAAAGTTTTGTTTTGTCATCAAATTTTGCGTAATTCCACAGTGGTAAATTACTAGATTCTCTCAGTATCGTCCTGATTAACCTGATCACCATTTGGAACTAAATAAGCTGAAGGAAGTGGGGATAGGAAGGAGATTAGTAGCAGGAAGGTTTTGAAGTTGGGACTTTGTGCATTTGCACATCAATCAAACAATGCATTTTATATCAAGCTGCCAATTAATTAAGAGTCACATTCTCAAATTATTTAATTGAAATTTAATCTACCAAACTGACGCTCGAGTGGATATGTAAAAATTCGGTGACACTCCAGGAAGGCATAACGCGATAAAGCGAATTATTACTTTCCAGAGTGGAAGATACTCTCATTATATATTTTTTTATATGAATACCGCACAAGAGTACCAACTGCTCCCAACCGTCTGGAGCCAGTGAGACTAGGGCATCCCCAAATGGGGAATGTTGTGAGGCTTAAGGTATTGGGAAGGGGAAGGAGAAGGTGGAGAGGAAGGTGGAGATATATCTGGCTATTCATATCTGGTCACCAAACACGACTAAAAGCCATTTCAAGCAACGTTTCAATTCTAAATGGTGGTCATTCACCAGGGCGATACTGAGAGTATCTTCCACTCTGTAACGTGCGCAAATATACCGTATATTATTTTTAATTAATTAATTGTCAGACATTACAAATTAATTAAATAAAATTTACTTACGCACGCCGGGTTTGAACCCGTTTGGATTCGTAGTCGAGAGTTTTACCCCTCGACCACAGAGGCTGTCAATGATGTTTGTCAACTTAATATAATATGAATGTGAATTAAGTGAGGAATTTACGAAATAACATCGTCGTTAGGCGTTCCATCCTCTATACCTACACTTGCGAAGAAATAACATGAGTAGTATTTGTCGCATTTTCACTGAAATTCATCAGAAATTTCCTGAAAAATCTATGAGTTTTAAAATTAACTCGAAAAATAACACCTTATTAATTAAAGAAGAAGAAAAGTAATAATGTAAAACCATCCCTCACATAAAACCCTTCGACGTGTGTTAACATTTTCAACATCCCGTTTTACCATAGCATTATTCTAACAAAAAACTAATTATTTAACTCGTTTTATTTTTTTCACCTTCGAATCTAAAACCGGCCGCACACGGAGCATGTAAACATTTAGCATGACGTACGCTCGGAAAACCGTATGGCAGGGGTTCCCAACTTTTCGATCGCGAACCAAAATTTGGTCGATTGCAATTACGATTGTGAATATTGAAAATAATTGCTATTTGTATATTTTAAATTTACGTCCATGGATGAAAAGGGTGTATTCAAGATGTGGAGAATTTATAACTTATTTTATGTTATCATTTTTTATTACACCAATAGCACATTACATATACATTTTTATAAAACCTACTTTCAAAATATTAGTATCGTACTTGAGTGTGATTTTAAAACACCCTCTAAAATCTTATTCTACTTATGTACGTATATGCGATAATAACAGTAAATTCTGTTTACTGTCATAACTAATGAAATGTTTTTTTTTGTTTGTTTCTTATTATCACTTTATGTCATATTTTGCCTTTCTTATTTTCGCTAACACTTATTTCTTTTGAGAAAATGGCTTTCTTAATTTTTGTTTAAAATGAGAATTTTCACATAACCCATAGAAATGTGATAAAAAGCTTTTATAATACGCGCACACATGCTTTGCCTTTGTGGGATTTTTTTATTTTCATATTTAATTCTTGTGATATTTTCTTGTATTTTATAGACTGTTTCAAAATGTACTTATGTAACAAAAATTTTCATAATGACGTTACGTTGACACAGTAAGGAATTCCAGTAATCTTAAATATCGGTTATGTATTTACTTTTATTTCGTTTTCTCATTTTTCATAGTGCGAATTTTTCGAAGACCGCTAAATTGTTCAAAATCTGGCAGGGCACGCGTGACGTCATATGTAAGCAGATTTTTAATAACATCGACTAGCAACAACAACAAAAAACAATAAATCTGTTGAAATAAATTGTAAGCAGTAGTGTGGACATTTGCAGACCCGTGTGCGAGTCCAAGCAGCGCGACACATCAGAACCCGTCAACCGATGAGGTGGTTTTAATCTTTTTTTTTTATATATAACGATTTATTAACTCTACGTATATATGTATATACGAGAATATATAATAAAGCGTATCTATGCAGAATCAGCGTTTGTTGATCCATATGAATATATTTTAGTTAAGCTATAACGTTTGTCACTGTAATATAAAAATTATTTCACCAACATTTCATTTCGATCGAATGGAATGCCAATATATTGGCAAACACGAGCTTCTATTTTAATCTATGTGGAAGGCACACCGAGTGTGTACTATTTATCACGTGTTTATATCTATATTACCCGTTTTTAATATACCAATGAAACTAACAAAAAAATTATTATACATAATCAATGACAAATGTATGAAGATCTTTTTAATTATTTTTGCTTCCCCATATCCATAAAAGATTACGTTATTAAAATTATTTCCTTTTGTACATACTTTGCATTTTAAAATGAATATTTTAAAGTAGTACTAGATAAAAAAATGAGAGAAATTATTTAAAAAAAAGATTCTATAAAGTCGATCGCCTTGAAAATGATGATAAAAAGCATTTCTCAACCTCAAAAGGTTGGGAACCCTTGCCGTCTGTGGCATCATTATAACGGCATAAGGGGGGGCACACACGTTTGAAAATCGTGTCACGACCCGTTAGGTACTGGAAACATGTATAATATTTACATATATACTATGTACACTGTACATACGGTACATACGGCCACGTTTAACACACATCTCAAAAAGTCGGATGATAAATTATTCATATTTGGTGCTATATTTCAGAAAAGGAGTGTTCATATTTTAATACTCTGTCAGTATCGCCCTATCAGAGTCGAATCGTTGCTTTAAAATACTTTAGCCGTGTTTGGTTAGCAAATCAGAATCCCATTTCGTCTGCCTCCCTTTCGTTTAACTCCAAATGTTTGTAATACGTTAAGTTCATTCGGTATGCTTCCAGTGTCGTCGTGGTGAAAAATAAAACAGTACATTTATCACTTTCAGAATCTCTTCGGTTTCGTACACCACCACTAAGAATCGAATTTCTGGTTTAATCTGTTTTCCGGAATACTTTTCATTGAAATATCGGTAAAACAAGCACAGTTTTCGCAAATGATATCTATGTTCTAAAGGCTGCAATCCATCAGTTAATATTGGAGGATCCATCAAACGGATATCTGACCAGTAAAGAGTTTTGTTTTTGTTTTTCATATGTGGGGTCTCTAGGTGACCACCAAACTCAACAGAAGGGTATGAATTTCCAGGTAGGTCTCATTCAGGATCAATTTGGAGCTTTCTTAACTTCTTACGATTATCACTTACTAATCTGATCAGATCATACTCTCGGTATATTATTTGACATGCCTTACCGGAGATTTTTGCTTACAACATAATCACTCTGTAAAATGCCTACAGTGTTGCCATATGCCGAAACACTCAGAGCATGGAAGATTTCCACCTAAACTTCTCACTGTTTGCAACGACCGCTTTGAGATGTAACAAAACTTTTTACAAACACAGGACATGGATGTTGCCAGAAGCGTTCACTAACTTTGTGACTACGTGAGACAAACACAATCAGACAAGTGCAGATCGACATGCTTAACTTTCCACCGGTGGCATCGCTAATGTTGTTTCTGTGAACACAAAAAAAAATCTGGCTTAAAAAAAACATTCTACGTTTTAGCAGCCTACAGAGTTGGGTGTGTTTACAATAATAATATAAATAATGAAATGTGCAATTTTCCTATAGCGCTGTTTAGCGACAAACATCACCTCAAGGGCGCTTTACTTTTTCTTGTTAAAGTTTGTAGCTCTTTTTAAATAGGTATGTTTCTAGACTTTTCTTAAAGGTAAATGAATTAAAAAATATACTTCGTAATCACCACTTTATAAAATATACATAGATATCTACATGTTTCGATGGTTTCTTCATGATATTATTAGTATAAGTATTCATATACTCCTTATGTAGAAAGCAACTCTTTTGAAGCATGTAGATATCTATGTATATTTATAAGGTGGTGAATACAAAGTATATATTTGTTTTTAATTCATTTAATAATAATGACGCCACAAAGTGAATACCAATCGTTTGAAGAAATTGAATATTTTCTTAAAGGTTTTGAAATTGCTTTCTGACCTAAAACCAAATGGAAGGTCACTTTAAAAATTTGGACCCAGTACATTGACAGCTCTGTCCTCAAATTTAGCAGTATTCGTACCAGAAGGTTCGATCAGTCTGTTCGACGCATCAGACTTGGCCGACGCGAGCGTGAGTTGCCTCTAAATAAGATTGTCTCTCACGCAGAGATCAGTAGAGTACGCTGTATGCATTTTCCTTTGTACTTTAGAACGTAAATTTCACTTATAAAAAAAAATTATCTACGACAGTTAAAAGTATGTTCAAATTTCGAATATACAGGTTTATTAAATATGAAGGATTCAATTTCATACCGCTATATTTCCGGAAGTATAAGTTATATTTGAATGATCCACATAGCAATGTAAAGAGGAGGTCCGAAAGTCTCGAATCCTATCGCTAGATCGCTAACAGTTGCTCAAACGACCGCTAGACTGTTTACGCCGCCAAGCAACCATTTTACGTCAGTTATGAGTAAAATGGCTACTATGCAGTATAAGGTGTTTTGTGTTCGTGAATTCTGTAAAACTGAGTCGGTAACTGTAGTGCAGCGTCTCTTTCGTCTCGATTTTAACATTGAACCTCCAACTAGAAAGAGCATTTGTCGACCAATTTAACTAAAATGGGTATCTCTGTAAAGGAAAGGGCGTTTTATTAAATGTAATTTACTTAATATACATTAGTAGTTCACAGTTTGAAATATAGAGTTACGAAATTGTAATTATCATTTGTAATCATCCTAGTGGAAAATTTATGTGAAACTTCACAAAGCATAAACAGCAAAAAAATGACGAAAATAGCATTCGAAAATGTATAATTTTTATTTAGTTCGCATTAAAAATTATATTTTAATTTTATTTTTTTCAAACACCCCTTATTCTTCTTCAATCTGTCATACGTCGTTTCTCCCCCATTCCAACTTTTGCGTGGTTAATTTTCTTCTGCCAACAATCAACTTTCCCTCGTACACTTTGAGCAAGTAGCTACCACTTATAAGTTTCTCTTGCAACCGAAGTGTTACGTTCTCGCAGCGTAAGTTCCAACGTCTAGCGTGGCACTCCCAGTACCAGTAATGCTTGCTAATGGTATAACTCTATTTTGGGAGCAGTGTTTCAGAGTAATACTGTGTTCAGAATATTACACTTGTGTTCCGCATACATTTTTGGACGGTCCAACACTCAATGGCCGTAAACATCGCTTTTCGGGTTGCCAACGCAAGTGATTACACAAATATTTTATCAGCAAATTTTATACGGATGGTTAGAAAAATGAAAAAGGTTTCGAAAGATAAAAATCTTCAAAATGTCTGGAAATTGGTTCAGTTTGAAAACCGACGAAAGCAATTATTAACGTTTTACCTAAAGTCTATCTCCCTTTCAATTTAAAAGATAACAATTTAAGGATTATTGTCTTTTGAAACATTAGGTATTTTTCTAAGTATCCATATAGAATTTACAGATAAGTCATTTGTATTATTACTTGAGTTAGCAACCTGAAAAAATATTTATTTTTGGGTGCTGACCGCTAATTGCGTTGTTTCATATAAAGAACCCATAGAAAATACCTGAAAAATGTACTGTTATCTTTAAAAAATATTGTAAATTAAAAAAAAAAAAAAACGTTCCCAGGTTACGAAAAACTTCACAATATTTGAAAAACTCCTACTACAATCAAAATAAGCAGAAAAAATTGCTTGTGTAATGATGGAGGAGTTATCCAGTAAATAATGGAGCCCACGACGCCTGGGTGGGAATCTGAAGCATTTTTCCACTAACTATAAACTCGCGTACAGCGAGCTGTAGTATTATGATATTTGCACAGCTTTTTTTGTCTACAAAGTCAATATAACTATTTTTAGCTCGCAGCGCACTCCCATCGTGAGCTATGGAGCTTTGAAAAGATAAAACACATTTTTTTTTTGCTCCACATTTAAAGATGTTCAATAACCAAGTACATCCCAACCTACCTCTTCTTCATCTCCTTCCTTTGCCAGTGTCTTCAGTCTCACAACATACCCTAATTGAGGAAGCTACAGTCCCACTGGCTCCGTACTGTTGGGAGTAGTTAGGCTTCTTGTATCTTCACCACTGACGTCCAAATTAGTAGATTTACACCAAGTACGATTTCGACGGCTGAAGGCAAAGGTCACGTGACAAGCATTTTGGCACCAACTAAGTTCACTGCCGTCCACATTTATAAAGATGGTCAAACTAAATATTCCGTTATTGTAAAGAACCCGAACCTTTTTACATAGATGTTATTTTTTATTTAAATTGGCGGCATGCCTAGCTCGCCTTCCACCCCTCTTATTTTGATTTCTCCCCCCTGCGTGTTAGGGCATATCTGTGTATTATTTGCTCTGTGGGTTCCATGATAAATCAACACACGTATAATTAACACAGTTTTTATAATTGATTAAAAGTCATTAAAAGAACGAAAAAAAAAATAGCCCGAGAACATAATCTTAATATTTTATTTATTTAAAAATAATTAACGTAAATAATTTATAAATATTTTTTTATTAGGTAATGTTAGATTAGGTTTCCGGACTACTTTATTTTTTTTTGTTCTTTTAATGACTTTACGAGTAAATCGCTTTTAAAAAGTGAGCCGATTCAGACCTGTGCTGATTCATCCGGTCACCGCTCTGTGGTATTCACATAAGCAAGAATAAAAAAAAGTTTAAATTCGGGCAAAGTCGAAAAAACCTGAAAAAAAATATTCTTCACAAAACTTGTTAGATCAACGCATCCTGAGCCATCAATTAAAGGTACATTTTTGAAAACTTATACTGAAAAATTCCTCATTGAAAAGAATGTTCTATTTATATTTTTTTATGAATCCAATATACCCAAAATGAAGTGACAGGATTTCGGGTTTACGACCTAATTTGGAGGGCGCGCGTATGGCCTATAAAAAATTCACAGCCTCAAAATGGATTTTGCGAACCGGGAAATACTTGTCAACGAAATAATCATAGAATGGAGTCCTTTGTAAATTTTTCAGTTTCTTTCACGTATGTTACATTTAAGGGTACTGTATTATGAAAAAGTTATCCACAAATAAAAATACTATAGGGCACTCTTAAATTTTATTATGAAAATAATATTTATGATTTTGACATGTTTTCAGGCAAACGCGTGTTTCGCTTTTGACTTAATGCAAAGGTTAAATCTTTGTTATGAGGTTTTGTTTATTACGTGGTGTAGTGGTTCCGTGGGTGGGGTTTTGTTTAGTGGTAGTGGTTTTATTTATTCCGTAGTGTAGTATTTCGTTTTGTTTTTTCCGCAATGTGGGAGGTCCGAAAGTTTCCAATCCCCCCGCTAAATCGCTCATAGTTGCGCAAACGACCTCTAGAGTACTCACGCCGCTAAGCAGCCATTTTGCGACAGTTGACAGTAAAATGGCTACTATGCGGCACAAGGTTTTCTGTATTATTATTTTTTATTATGTAAGCAATAGACAGAAGGTAACAACAAAAACAATAACAGAGAAAAAGAAAAGAATAAATACCAAACGTTCAATAACGGTCTACAACGACATGAAAAAAAAATCAATTTTAAACAACAAAAGTAACAAAATAAAACATTGTTTGAGTCACGTAAAGTTAAGTGAAGTTCAGTGAAAATGAGGGATTCAAGAAAATGTATGAAGTTATGGGGGCTATCGCCAAACATGTCCGAAATCCTGCCACTACAGTGGATGTTGTATAGTTGATACATTCGCTGAAGACGTTAGGGAAAGGCTATGTTTGGTCTTTGGAATGGAGTATGGCAAATTATTGGGTTTCTTAGACGGTGGTTGATATTAATTTATTCGCGTGTTCTGTAAAACTGAGTCGGTCATTGCAGCGTACAATTAGTATCCATTTAAACATTAAACCTCCAACTAGAAAGATCATTTGTCATTTGTAACACCAATTTAATCAAACTGGATGACTCTTTAAAGGAAAAATCGTAATATCAAATGTAATTAACACCATATTCATCACAACATGGTCGTTGCTATATATTTTTAAGTTAAGTTCTTTAGCTATCGGGGACTTATTAATACGGTGAAAATTCGTTTAACCCTTTAGGTGCCACCGAACGATATATCGTTCCGATAAATTATTGTACTTACACATCTCCAGCATTTTTAAAAAATACATGTCGCACCTAAAGGGTTAACCCTTTCAGACCTACATTGAAACCTAGCAGAATATATATATATATTTTTGAACGGTGTAGATTTTTTTGAATGCTTTAAAACCAGTGAAGCTTTGGAGCCTATTCAATCAAATTCCCTCTACTATAAATCCTATGTTCTTTTCTAGAATTATTTTATATTTTTTTAATTGAAAAAATACGTTTTACACCAATTTATAAATATACATACATATCTATATGTTTTGAGAGCAATGGTATCATCATCAGGAATATGTGAATACAAAAAAATAATTTTAAGTATAGACAAATGATAAAAATTAGAACACAATAATTTAAGAATAAACAAATTATAAACATTAACAAAAATTGATTAAAGTAGGTAAGTAATTAATCAAAAATGCTAATAAAAAAATAATTATAAAACATTTAATAACGATTTTTTTATTATTATTAATATTAATATAAAAATAATTTCAAAACATAGCTATTTAAAAAAAAAATTGATTATTTATTAAATTTAATTCCTTATTTCTAAAAATTCAAATTTATCTAATTGTAAATACTATCCAACCCGCTTTATATACTAATAATAAAATTTTAAAAATATATTTCAAAGATAATGATAATATTTAAAATAAATCGGGGGTATATAAATTAATTTGTAATGATTGCAACTATTTTTAAATATGAAAGAGTTGTAGAAATTTGAGTATTAGAGTTAAGGAACAACTAAGGTGTTGAAATAATAATTATTCTGAATTTGCAAATCATATTTTAGAAAGCAATTTTTTTTTTTTTTTTGGTTATTATTATTATTTTCTTAATTCATTTTTTGAAACATACATTCAAACATATAAGGTACAATGATTATAAACATTTTTTTGTTATTTTTTTTTTTAACATTATAAATACATCTGAACAACCTATGAGTAATGTATATAAAACAAAAAATCCCACATAGGCAAGGCCAGTGCGTGGGTATTTGATATAAATAAAGGTTTAAAAAAAAATTAACATACAAATATAACCGGTTTAAAATTAGATTAATTTGAAATTTTAGAAATTAGAAAAAGTATTAATAGTGAATTAAACTTAATAGATACTCATTTTTTTTTAAAGAGCTATTTCTTGATATTATTACATAACTAAAAAAATCACGTAACGAATTCATGTAAAAACCGCGCAGGAGTCCCAACTACCTGAAGCTATTGGGACTATGGCATCTCTAGTTGGGGTTTGTTATGAATTTGAAGGGAGTGGAAAAGGGAGCGGTATTGGAAATAGGAATCGGGGAAATACCAAGCTATTCATATCTGGTTACCAATCTGGACTAATTTCAATTCAAGCAACGTTTGGAGTCCGAGGAATCTACTATTGCAGTGGAAACAAAATCTCGTTGTTTTAATTTTTTAAATACAGTTGAAAAAGTGAAACATGTCGCTCTGAAGGTCAGATTTTTTATTATTAATTGTTTAAATCGTTTATGTCGACATCGCTGCAGTGCTTCAATAAATTCTGCGGCGAATGGTGGCTGACTGCACAATCAGCCCCATAACGTCATTAATAAATATCAGAATGGATACTTGTGTTAGTGATTTTGTAATTTTCGTATTTTAAGATTAAAAATCATTTTTATTATCATATTATTTTACGTGCAGAGATTTGATATAACCTTAACTTCATAAAATTTTTAAATTCACTGCCGTAAAACAGCTGCACTCCGGGATCTGGAATGTATAGCTGATCAGGGACCTTTTTGTATCGATTACTAAAACTGTATAAAATGTCAAAATAAAATATGTGAAAAAATAATCTTATTGACAACGTTTCTATTGTTAAGAGTCCTAAATCCACACGAAGCAAGTGCAAAATTGCATGGCAGATCATTATTTTTCCATGAAAACAGTAAAAATGGTCTTTTTCTATGGCTTTTCGCCGTGTAACGGTCATTTTAGAGCGGTCTGGGAGCAAATTACCTTTCTAACGGAATATTTATTCTCTCTAAAATTATGCAAATTACATTCCTGCACTGACTTCGGAGTTCACGGCGGCGAGTAGTCGGAGCCTCGCCTGCAGAATAAGCGAGGATTATTATAATAATAATTATGATACGTTTTCAGTATTACAATGTTTGGAATCTATTATCAAACCATTTTAAGTGATGCTATGGGTAAAATACTTGCCAGCTTAAATTTTCGGTGTATTATTTTATCCATCGGCATGCCAAGATACAAAACCAAACTTGCTTTGTTATGAGAGGTGACTAACTTAATAGTGTAATGTTTTACATTTAATGTGTTCTTTTGAAAAAATTACCATAACACAGTTAACCTCTACATTCATCAACGAACATGGCCTTCGACCTTCGGCCGGCGGCTAGGTTTTCCTGACTGACATATGTAAGAACATTTGCTACCTACTGGCGGTCCAGCGGCCGATTACCTTACCCCCTCACGCAACTTTGGTAATAGCGCGAGCGAGTAAGATGGCGCTCATCACCCAGCACTGTGAAGGAATGATAAAAAATGTTTTTTTTTTCTGTTCTAATCTACTAATCTAGTTTGTTTAAAGGCAGATTATGCGTTTAAAGGTTTTGTAGGAATACAACAAAACTAAAACTATCAAGTCTCTATTTTAAATAATATATGGAACAGTGTAATTTCAAAAAATTTTACTACCCCTCTTGGCAATGGAAAAGTAATATCTTTCCATGGGATAATTTGAAAAACTTATCTAAATCGCTATTCAAGTAAATGAAAAGGGATGAAAAGAAGATGTCGCCATCACAAACTTCATCCGAAGCAGTGACAATCGCTGTATGTATGATAATATGATTCACAATTGGCCCTAAAAGGCTCTGATTTGTGTGCATATGAACAGATACAAACAATAGAAGATGTAGTAGAAAAATTTTCCTTTCGCCAGTTTCCCGAAGGCATATCGCTAATCCAAGGGACTACCGATGCCGTCAACTGAAAATTGGTTCCTATTTTCTTATTCTAATAACCTTTATCTTTTCATTGCCTGGGTTTTCCCTTCTCGCTTCATTTCCAGCATTCTAACGCAAAAGTGAAATTCGTAAAAACGCAATGTTTTCACACCCATCACAGTCAATAAACGCAAAAAATAACGAAAATACATGGAACCGAGATAAACCAATTATTCTGATCGACACACCGTACAAAGACGTTTATCAAATCCTTTACAAAGTACCGCAAAAGTGTTTCTGAGAACTTGTTTAAAAGTTAAAAACCAGTTTTTCAAACCGTTAATGGTTTCCATTGTGAAGTAAAAACCGTTTCCCAAACACAGCTTGCGATGAAAACTGTTTTTCTATGAATGAGGAAAAACAATGGCCGGACGTTTTTCCATTAACTTTGCAAAATGGAAACTGCGAAGGCTTTATTATCCAAGTTCAATTAATTTTAATTAATTTGTTAATTAGAATCCGGACCCCTATTGGTGTTTAGTCCTTTTTTGGCTGGGATAAAAATGTAAATGCAATATTTTTCGGATAATTTATCGTTAACACCTCAGCCTTAGACAGAAATATAAAAAATCGTCTATTATTCTTGTGAAACTGTTGACATAACCAAATAAAAAATATTATTGAAGTACTTTGGAAAAATGAGAATGATAGCTAACGTTTTATATGTTCCGGGGTAAAAAGGGGAACTCACATAGAAAACCGTTTATTTTTTTTATTTTTAAGCAAACTTTATTAATAAAGCGCATACAAAATGTTATGGACTAAATAGAGGTTCTATTGGCAAGGCAGTTGTTTCGTGACTGGCTATACAATACTCGAATTTTAATGATAATTTTGAAGATGATTAGTTTATTTAACTTGAAACTTTAATTAATTAAAGGAATTAAAATTAACCCAATTAAAATACGTTTATAGTTGTTCTCTTAAATCTCCAGTGGATAACCATTATTTTACTTGCTAGAAATATGAATCGAATTAATAGATAAACCTCCGCAGTTACTAAAGTAGAAGAATGCACTTAAGCGGAAACTGGGGTATGAGCTGCTATCTCATACGTCGATATATGGTTCTTTCTCATGGTCGCAATTATTGCCAGATTATTGCGCAGGTAATTGCATATTTCTGACGAGGACGGCCTTCCATGCCATGCGCAATTGAATACATACGACGCATTTTTCATTGTTGTTTGTGTTCAATTCGTAGAACTCCATTTAATTATATATTTTTAATTTAAGGCGATGCAATGGGAAGTAATGCAAAATCGTGTGTTTTCGGTTTGAGAATTTGTTGGCCTAGAAATATCATAGATAATTGAATTAAATACTGCAAGTAGATCACACCTTGACCTTTCATTTAACCGTCAACTTTTTTGGTATGTCTTTTTATAAGCTTAGAAAAAAATAAAGTATGAGACATTAAAAAAAATGTTTAAAGCGCAAAATCTCCTACTTATGAACTCTTTTTAAAATATTTTCGCATTGTTCATTGTGATAAATGAAGTTTTTTAGAATATGACCGTAAAACATTTTAATAATTATGTCTGAGCTTTACAGAATAGAATAAAACACGCATTTTGGTGATGTTTTTTTTGTGGAAATCGAAACATGCGGCCGATGTACAGCGGGATTTTGAACCTTGTCGCCACCTGCATAAGGAACGCGTGATTTCGTTAAAATTTTAGCCTGTGGATGGCCTTAATGTTAATCAAACTTAATAATGTTGTTATTAAGTTCTGCAAGTATTTTTAGTTTTTATTATTGTGACAGCTGTTTCGGCGTTTAAGGCCATTTTCAAACTTTTCAAGACAGTTTGAAAATGGCCTTAAACGCCGAAACAGCTGTCACAATAATAAAAACTAAAAATTCTTGCAAAACTTAATAATAACATTAATAACATTATTAAGTTTTATTTACATTAAATTTTTAAAATAACAGACGACGCGGACCATTTTTCTGTGTCATTGCACCGAGCGTTTAATCTCCCGACACACGAATATGATGGGTATTATTGTTCCGAGTGTTGTGATGCCACGACAGACAGAAAAGGATTCTTTCCTTACGTTTTAAGATACGAACGTTACGTTGTTTAAGAATCTTAAGGTCTCTGAGCTAATCCAAGAACGCAGGCGTCATCTTGTTTAAGAATCTTAAGGTCTCTGAGCTAATCCAAGAACGCAGGCGTCATCTTGTAGAATTCGCAAATTGCTCTGGAGCTGAATGGAGCGGGAATTCGTTGTCTACATGTTTGATAATATGCAAGGTACACATTCACACATTGACGAGATCTGTCTTTAAATCATTATTATTCTAATTGTCCTTGTTTTGCAGAGGGTAGGCTGCGACCTCCGCATCGGCTCCAACAGACATGTGGACGAGTGCGGCGTGTGCGGGGGCGACGGATCTTCCTGCGCCCGCCCGCTCTACCAGTGGGAGACCGCCCCCATGTCGCTGTGCTCCGTGACCTGCGGAGGAGGTCTGTTTGTTGATCATCATTACTATATATGTGATAAGGTAGGATAGGATAAGTTTAGTGAGATCTACGCATCCACTCTAATAGATACGTGAACAATATCACCGTGTCACTCAACTGCACGGCTTGTGACAGTAGCACTGTAATATTCCTTTTCTCCGTAATGACTGCATAAAAAATATTTATTTATTTATGATTTTAGGACTTTTACATAAACGAATTACGTTTTTAAAATAACAAATTACTTTAAAAATGTTGGCTGTCTGTGTGATTCCGATTTATTTATTCATTCGTTTCTATTTATTTACAGGTTTTTTTTATAACATAAGGCTTTATTATATAGAATGATGTGTATGTACTTTAAATTATAAATATATAATAAGGTATCGTGAACACCTTACTAGAAAAACCTGTACTGAGGTGTTCACGTATTTATGATATAGTATTATGATTATGGGTATGATTGTAATACCGTATTACAATATTACGCGTTTGCAATAAAACTTATGTTGAGAGTCGACACGGTAACTGCCCCAGTGAGACGGGCATGGCCATAATCGTTGTTATAAATGGTACCCAGAATTTCATATTTTGGTCTTAAAATGAAATAAATATTCCTCCTGCCTTTATTTATCAATCGAAACATATTGGAATCGTGGAAACCGCCTACCTTTGTCGACTTTTCGCATGTTTTCCATAACAGATTCACTGAGCATTCTATCTGCATCGTGAATAAAATAATACAACATTTGCAGGATATCGGATGGCTCGTCCAGTATGCAGGAACCGGATATCCGGCACCGATGTGGAGGAACCATTGTGCAATGCGTCTCAGAGACCGGAACCGGCTGTGCAGCAGTGCAACATGCACCCGTGTCCCCCCAAGTAATAAACCTATATATATTTCTTCCTTTAATGTGAACTTGTCTTTATTTTCCGACTCCCACGTAAAGGGTGGCTGGTATTTTATAGTATAACTTCTCAATAAAAAAACAAGAACTCTATATAAAATATTCCTTTTCAATGAATCCGCGTACAAATGATGCTGACAATTGTACGAGGTGTGTTCAAAAGAAAAGGTGAATTTTGAATTTTCGCGGGCTGTGTACATTCGATTATCGATTTTTTTTTTAATGTTTGTACACATATGTTTATCATATGTTAGCATTATCAGCCATTTTGAATCAGTGGTTTGTTTTTGACAACTGGAAAGGTTAGTCACGTTTTTGTGTGTTCTTCGATTTTTTACTTTAGGTTCGTTTTCTGAGGCATCATCAGTCCGATGGAAGTGAAATTTAAGATTTGCTTAATTTTCTATGTCCTCATCAGCCTTTCTTCAAAAAATTCAAAAAAATGATTCTTTTTAGAAAAAAATTGTTAATAATTGTTAATGCTATGGTGGAATTTCCTAGTTTTGGTCGGAACTTGATAGCCGTTTTCATTTCTTCAAAAAATCCAAAAAATCGAAAGAAAAACAAAACGTGACTAACCTTTCCAGTTGTCAAAATCAAACCACCGATCCAAAATGGCTGATAATTCTAACATATGATAAACATATGTGTACCAACATAACAAAAAAAACGATAATCGAATGTACACAGCCCGCGAAAATTCAAAATTCACCTTTTCTTTTGAACACACCTCGTATGTGCAGGGTCTTTGATAAGATTTCCCAAATCAATAGAAGAAACGTATAATTAAAAAAAAAAATAACCGAAACAGCTTCTCCACACCAACACTTGTTCCTCGGAAACGTCTTATACTACTTAGGCTTTCCATCCCTACTTTGCAAGGTGGTAAATCTTGGACTTGGGATTGTGGGTTTTATGGAAATCAAAGAAGTATAACTTTAAATCTTTTTATTATACCACTGTAACAATATATTTTATTTCTAACTTTAAGCGGGAAGAGAGCTGTTTCTTCCAGAACGAGGTCGAATAAAATGCGCAGATGTCACATAAATAGATCACAGCTGATCTATCGAGAGTTGCCAGCAGTATAATGTTGATACCGTATAATTGTGATTTATTCTTGTTTCTAGTGCTTGGCTACAATGGATTGAATACATCGATAAAATCTTGGCGTCGATGGGTGATTGTTACTCATCAGATAAATATTAAATTTTTGTTAACACTGAGTATTTTTTGCAATACAGTGATCTTGCGAGACTTAAATACCTCCAGAATAAGTTAAATGGGCTTTTGTGTACTATGAATTTCGTGAGAAAAGAAGGATGAATTATGATATTGATGTCAATGACATTAATGTCATTGGTTGATGTTATTAATAACTTTGACAGTTTAAATCAGATAAAGGTACAATGACTTGAATTTTGGAAATCGTCTATTTTTGACTGCGTTTGCTACACTGAATAAGAACTGATGTCTAAAGAGTGCACCCGCAACATTTAAAATGATTGAAACAAAGCAATTATATTTGATGAAAAATACTTATAATTATGATGATAATTTTGATATAAATACTAAAGAAATCATTTGTTGTTCCGTAACATGTATGAGAAATCAACTCTATTTCGCCGTTTCTTCTACTCTACTATGTAGTTCGTTTTACTGATGTATTTCTACAGGTGGTCAATTGGAGACTGGGGACCATGTTCCGTGAGTTGCGGCGGAGGCAGTCGCTCAAGGAGGGTTGAATGCGGGTCTAGAGGAATCAACGGTACCCTTCGCCTAGCGAACGAGGAGGCCTGCGCGGGACACCGCCCCAGGCACCTGGAGGCCTGCGCGGAGACGGCGTGCCCTCAGTGGTTAACTGGACAGTGGAGTGGGGTAAGTTAATTTTACTTGGTAGTAGGCATCTCTCAGACAACATTTCATAGTCGAGGGATACGTCAAACGTGTGTAAATAACTTCCATCTTCCTTGGGGGAATTCTTTTAGTTTTGATACATTCCTCGCTTTCCACTTCTTCCTCTATAAACTCCTTAGAAAGTCCTAACCGCCTCTAGCGTATACCTAAAATTTTGCCGGTATTCTCCTATCCACTCTCAGATCCTTATATCTAAGGATAAGGTGTTCGATTCCAGACCATTAAACAGCCTGTGTTTAAACCTCCAAACACTCACATTTTTCTGAATATCTCCATATATTTTAAAAACCCAAAAACAATTGCAACATGTCCAAAAGCATGCGTCCTATAATGTCCATTTCCCGAGACACGAACATATCTCGCCTTACCTCTATCGGCATAGGTACTAACCATGTCGAGGAAGTTACATCAAATGTGTCAAATCTAAAATTTGATGATTTTGTAGTTTCCTATCAAGAAGTCATTGACTTGTTCCACTCAGACATCGAACCGCTGTATTTGAGGGTAGTTACTGCTATTTCTGCAGTGCTTCAAGAAGTTCTGCATCGAATGGTTGCTGAGTGCACAATCAGCCGCACTACATAATTTTGTAAAAAAATATACTTTTTGATTTAAAATATATTAATTTTTATAAACAATAATTATTAGCCTGAAACACTCATCCAAATTGAAAAAAACCTTTCCGAGCAAAGATAAATCTCGCCGAAAGGACTCGAACCTGCACCCTTCTGATGTCCGGTCAGATGCTCTACCGTTGAGCTACGTCGGCTACATTTATCTTTGCTCGGAAAGGTTTTTTTCTATTTGGATGAGTGTTTCAGGCGAATAATTATTGTTTATAAAAATAATTGTTACCCTTTGCGCTATGCACAAAAATCTTGTTTTAAGTTTTTAAGAACTTTAGTTTATCAATTAATAAAATATATTTTTTTAATTCATTTTATTTTATATATATTTATAAGTGTAGAGATTTATTGTAACTTTTTAAAGGCAGTGCTGAAAACCCGATTCAATCCGGGCTCCGGAATATAAAGTTGAGCAGAGATCTTCTTGTTAATTACTAAAACTATGTAATATGTTGAAAAAAAAAAAAAGAAGTTAAATAACAACTTATTGATATTTTCCTTTGGGGATGTCTCATTTATGAACCTTTACGACTTTGCGCAATTCCAGTTATATGAAACTTTTCGTTAAAAGTTTTTTGTATGTGCCTAAATATCGCATGCAAGTCCTAACTATCCAGTGGCATCACCAATTGGAGTATATCACGAGGCTTAAGTGAGTGGGAAATGGAAGAAAGTGGGGACGAGCACCGTCAGAAAGTTCTTTACTTTTCAGATTTGGTCACCAAATACGGCAAAAGACATTTCAACCGACTTTTTGATTCTGAATAGTGGTCTTCAACTATCTTTTTTCAATTGAATTATAACTCGTGCTTATACCTCATCAAATGGGCAACATATCCCTGATGTTTATCCAAAGATTCCTCTTAGATTCCTATTAAAAATATCCATTACCCTCGTACCATTTTGTAAGTTGATTGCGTTCAAACAATTTGCAATTTTGTTAAGTTTAATCCTAGTTTTCTTAAGTATAACAAATAAAACTACAGAAGCCAAACAGAGCAAAGTCGTATTTTTGAGAAAGAGCAAACATGTTGAGTGTATATTTTAACAAATTAATTTTCTTATGCCAGGCTTTCACGATACATAATGAATTTTGTATTTCTGAGGGGAATTATCAAGAATTAATTAAAACAGCAATCACCGCGTGGTGGTCCGCGAGAAAATTTCACTTGTTCACAGAGAAATCTGACATTATTTACATTTTTATAATCATAGCAAAATCAACCCGTAAAAATAAGTGACTTGTAAGGGTGAACGGTGCAAATGCTAGAAATCATCTCAATCTCACAAGACGTGTAGTGTAGATAGATAGAAAAGAGCGGTTTATTTTCATTTTTATTTTATTTTATTTTAGTATAGAAACAAAACAGTAGATTTTAAACATTGACGGTCTCCGTGGTTGAGTGGTTACAATCCTCGGCTACGAATCCGGAATTCACGGATTTAAATCCCGGCGTGTGCAAGTAAATTTTATTTTATTAATTTGTATTATTTCACAATTTATTATTCTAAAATAACATATCGTATATTTGCGGCACGTTCCAGAGCGGTAGATATTTTCAAAAGCACCCTGGTGAAAGACCACCATTCAGAAACGAAGCGTTTGAAATGGCCTTTGCCGTGTTTAGTGATCTGAATAGCCAGGTACCTTCCCACCTTCCTCTTCCCCATCTCCTTTCCCTGAAAACATACTCGTACATACCTTCATTCCATTTAATTTTTATTTCCCATTTATTTTGGCTGCTACATTTTTATAACTGCAAGATTCTGACCAAATTTATTTGAAATCTTTAGATAGTGTCTCGGATATACCAATCCGATTTTTATTTATATGAGACATCTGTTGACTTTTTCTACAAGTCCAGGATTAATTATTTTTTTTAGAATAACTTATAGAACCTTATAAACCCCATTGTAATATATTTTTAATCATTGAAGATAATATTAACAAAAAGTTAATTATCAGAATTTTTTATTAATCGAGTGTGGTATCGGCAATTTTTAGAAGTCGAAGTATGATACCGATAAAAATGACGTGATGGATTGAGGTAGCCATAGCTCGGTTGGCATAGAGCGCAGGTCCAGGGTTCGAATTCCAGCTGCTACCGTAATCTTTTTTCTTTTCTTTGTCTTTTCGGTTTCACGTTTCAATTTGTGAGTTGTAATTCAAAAAAATTACTAGTTGCATTTTATGTATTCTTTGACCACTTTTTATCTCAATATACGGTAAATAATACTTTAAAAAATCCTATTAGTGGTCCGCAGGATTTAAAATATTGATTTTACTGATCCGTGAGGTCCTAAAATTTGACGACCACTGAATCAAATCATTTTCAATAAAATCATACATTCTAAGACTATTGTTTTCGAGTCCTCTATTTTTAATTTTATTAATTTTAATAAAAATGACCTCTGCTGGCCTTTTTTCTAGCAACATAGAAAGGGCTTAATACCTTCACATAATTTTTCATATTTCCATATTATCTCTTAAAAAAAATACTTCTCGAAATATAATATAAAGCTACAACCATTTGAAACAATCGTTTTATGTGTTTTCTCTTAGGCGGTAATATTTTTTAATTTTTATTTTTTGGTAAAAACTTTTTTAAACCTTTTCAAAATAAATAACAGTGATAATAATAAAGGTCATATCGTGCCAATATGTTTGCTTTTTGTTTTATAAGACATTTATTTTTTCTTATCAGCCTTTTTTTCATTTTCTTAGAAACCTATATCAATATTTTCATTTTTTTATTTTACGAATGTTTTCAAAGAAAAAAAAATGAGTTCAGTGTTCCCCTTTGATCCTCAATTATTTTCTTTTTTTAATTATTTTTTTTACGAATTCTGTTTTAATTTAATACCAAACGTATGTAGATTAAATATTACAATAAGCTTCAATAAGTCATTAAAATATATTGAATATCCAATTATTATTTTTATCACACATAATATTCTGTTATTCTGACTCTTGATACTCGACTTAAGTTTATAATTCAATTAATCGTGAGATCTCTTTCTTGGGCGTCCCGACTACTTCTACCATCCACTTTTGCATCATAAAATTAAAAACAGAATAAAATAATTGTATTTGGAAATCTACTCCTTAATACCAAATTTATTCATATTATGATATTCCCATGTCAACTAATTATTCCTATACAACTGAATGAAAATTTAAGGTGTAACGATATTTGTTTAGCAAGATTTTTTTAAAAATTAATGAGAATATTTTCGTTTATGTGCAAAGTAAATATTTTTTGCCATGAAAAGCATTAAGTATATATTTTCAACATTTTATTACATATAGTGGCGTGCAACACTCTCGAATCTCTTCAAAAATATCTAGGTCACATGCCTATTTGAAGCTTTTGATCCCGTAATAAATCCGTAAAAGGCTTCGATTTTGCTGATCGATGTGCTTAAAAAATCACCTGACGTGTAAAAAAATATCACCTGGTGTTTGAAAAAACACCCAGCCTTTTTAGCAAAACGTAGCACACTTGTTTTCTTGCTTTTTAGCGGTTTGTTTTTCTTCCAAACGACATATTTTTCCATGTCCACAAACATGGAGACATTTTCGCGAAGAACTTTTGTCTACGATGCATTAAAAAGTTACCCCATTTGCCAGGGTAGATTCTTGGGAAAGATTTTTTTGACGTTTATTTTTATGTAACTTAAGCAAAGTTTGCCCGATTAAAAATTAACATCCACCTATTTTTGGACAAACAAAGCGCATCGCTTTACAAACTTATTTACAAACTTTTAACTTTTTATGCTTTTTGTTATATCCCAAGGTTTTTTTCCTACACCAGATTACGTGGCAAAGTTATTTATTTATTTTTTTATATACGGCACAATATTTGACATTAAAATAAAGGCATAAATACAATAACATTAATAAAGAATAAATAAATATTAATTAATTAATAACAAGTACTTTGTTTACACCAGTGTTTCAGAAGCAAAGCTCCACTCATCAGGATAAGCAATATACCTGATAAAAATAAAGTATAGACAAATAAATAAGCAAATAGAACAAATTACAAACATAAACAAAAGTAAGAATAAGTGATTAAAGTAGGTAAATAATTAAATTAATATGGAAGAATAATTTAAAATAGAAATTATTATAAAATATTTGATTAAAAAAAAATAATTAGAATCTAAAACAAATATTTATTAATATTAATAAAATCAATAAAATACCAACGTATAAAAATAATTAATAATGGTTATCATTATTAAAATTTACATTAAAAAATTATAAATATTAATGTTAAAATAAATTCAAGAGAAAACAACTTAAAAAATGATTATTAATTATGTTTTATTGACTATTAACATTTTTTTCTAATTTCCAAATATTTCTTATTTACGTAATTGTAAACCAGTTTTATTCGTATGTAAAAAAATTTAAACCTTTATTTATGTCAAAAGAACGATTTGTTACCAAAGTTGGCAAATTCAGGGTAATTATTATTTTGTCCGGTTTCATCTTTCATTTGGGTTATTTTAATATTATTTTCTTCAATGGTTAAATATTACAATGAGGTTTTTAAATCTCAATAAAAATAATTAGTAATAAAAAAATTGAATTCTTTAGACTTTTATAAAAAGTCAGTTGATGTCTCATATAAATAAAAAGTCGGATTTAAATCCGAGACACTATTTAAGTTTGCAATTGTAGAACATTGTAGACATCATAAAAATAGCTGCCAATAATATGAGATTAAAAATTGGAAAATAATATTCACAAATATTGAATTTCAGATACGATATCGATGAAAATGACACAAATTGAACTGGTCTCATTAGCAAAGTCGGTTGAGCGTTGCCCCGGATAGGCAGAGGACCTGGGTTCGAGTCCCAAATGCGACTGAAATCTTTTTAGTTTCTCTCCTTTTGTCCGGTTTCATCTTTCATTTAGGTTATGTTAATATTATTTTCTTCAATGATTAATTATTATTACTTGAACACCTTAAGTAATCCTTAACTCATTTCGTCTTAAAGTCTTTCGTGTATAAAAACGTTACAATTGTTACAAATTAATTTACGGACTCTCGTTTTATTTAAAATATCATCTTTATCCTCATTATTAAAAATATAATTTAATATTAATATTTTTTTAAAACTGGTTGTATAATATCAGAGATATTTTTACAAAGTTTGGGCATGTAGAGCGAATAAACGAAGAAACGAGTCCAAGAAGAATATGTAACGCAAATTTTAATGGAAAAGGAAGTCGGAGACTCCCGAGGAAGACATGGCATGATCGAGTCAATCAAATACTTGAGTCGGGCCATGTCAGAAGTGGGAATAATGGAAGAGAATGTATGAGAGGAGTGTGTATGTGAATGAAACACGAAGTGTATGCCAAGATCGAGTTGTTTGGCAGTTCGTCCAGAAACGGTGTGATGGTTAGTTACTTTATAAAGTGCTAAAAGGATTAAGTGCATAAACGTATAAAGCATAAAAAGTATAGAGTATAAAAAAATATCAAGTACTTAAAAAAATTCTTAAAGTATGAAGTGTAAATACCATTTACGATTAAATTACTAATATAAAGGCGTGGTAATTGAAATAAATAAATATTAATTGATAAACTAAAGTTTTTGAGACAAGATTTATCTTGTACTTTAGTTTATCAATTAATAAATATTTGACAAGTCAAACATTTTTCACCAATAAAATGAAGACACAATTTGTCTCGACGCCACCTATTGAGGGATTTAGCCGTTACAAGCCTTCCTCATACAAATAAAGTTCGTTGTTTACAGGTGAAATATAATAAAAAAACCGTAATTATTGAATGAAACACTAGTATATTGTTACATAACGCAAATACCCTATAAATACTAGCCACTCGTTAGGTTAGCACCCCTAGCGACAAAAGGAGACATCACTCTTACGCGGCCCCCGGTTCCGCCCACACGCTCTCAACGCGCCACTCTCTCTGTGGACTCGGCCTTGACAACATCCTCCCCGAAGTGCACCATCCACCATGGACCTGGCAATGGATTATTACCCGGACACACGACCGACGACCGCCATTCCCAACCGTGAGCTGTATCTTGGTTATCCCCATTTCATTGTGTTGTAATTCTATTTCAAGTCACATTTAACAATGCCGTTCGTAGAGTATTTCAGAGAGAATCATAGATTTCCCGTAACATTATTGGTAATATGTAGGTTAGCCTGTTCCCCTTGTGTAATCTTACTATGTCTGTGCCCTTTTTACCGAGTAAACCACTGATTTCTGAAAGTATCTGAGTGTTTTAATTGATAAAGTCTCGAGTCACAATCCCCAATTATAAGACTGCCTGTCGATTCACGATCCTGAAGAAGAGCTCCGAGGCCTGCCGATGATGAGCTAGTCGTAGGTCCCGAGTTCCCTGGAAGAAAACCTCTCTCAGGGTAAACACACACACACACACACTGTCTCCCGCAAATTCACCTTCCCAACCTTCCTCCACACCTTCTCCCGCATTCCCGCATTCCCCGCACAAATACATATCATTACACTGGCTTCCCAACGTCGGTGCTTTCTTTGGGAATTGGAACAGACTCCATAAATTAAACTTGCCGCAATTATTCTCGTTGCAAACATAGTTCCTGCTCATAGGATGCTTTCAGAATTGGTATAAATATCTCTTATTGTATTATATCTTCTCCCTGTAAATTTGTTCCCACAGCAATTTTTCTAGAATCATTTCTAACCATGTTCAAAAACCGTTAAAAAAACGCGCCAGATTGTTCTAGAAACAATCTCGAGACGCTTGACTGAAACCGTTAAAAGACGCGCCAAAACGTTCTAGAACATTTCATATCACGTGACGCAACAATCGCATCGGGAACGTTCGACGAAGCGCGGCAGAATTCTGGAATATTCGGCCGAATTCTTTTTTCAACCAGACTCGTTTGAAGTTCGTTTAAACAATCTCCAGACGCGGCGCGTCGTATCAATGTCAAGTTGGCAAGATTGAATCTATACCAACTTGCAAATTAACAGAATAGGCAACTTTACAGTCCCTCTTTTATTTTTCTCAAATTGCCTAAATCAAGTCAGCTGATTTTTGACAGTTCCATAAACAAACAACTCACGCCGTCCCTTACGTTGCTATCGGCTTTGCAACAATTAAGTTATTTTCGATAAATAAGTTCGCAAACTTCACCTTTAAGACCTTTTGCCCATTAAACAACAGGTACAATTAAATTTACTGCAAGGATTACCTACTTCAATTTCCTCAAATAATTCTCGCAAATATGTAACATTGTGTTTACATATTGTATGGTAATACCTTATCAAGTGATTAAAAACCCTCTGTCAGTGACTATAATAATAATAAAATAAACCACAGACAATTAAATCAAGTGGTACTTTAAATTTATAATTAAAACTACTACGCCAGTGTTTCTAAAAAATAAAAAACTTCAAATAATTAATGACGAATTTTTATCCCTTTTCGAGTTTCTCTCTTATAAAAACAATAAACAAGGAAGTGATTGCCTAGTGTCAATTAACCTCAAATTTCAACAAGTGTAAAGTGATTTTTTGAAAATTACCATTTTTCTAAACTAAAATCTTGGCAAAATTTTTCAAGTTTTAAGTAAAAGTTACAAAAGTGAATAGTGAAATTTAAAATATCTTCCCCTAAACAAATCCCTGGCCAATTTTTGTTAAATTTCAAACACTTAGAAAAATCAGAGGTTCTCAACTTTTTTTTCTAAGTCTAAAAAATTTTTTTTTTTTCTCTCTCCTTTTTTAAATTTTAATTTTCAAAATGGAATCCACACCTGCCTTGGGTATCATCGCCAACATTCACCAATCAAACAAGGACACAATTCTTCAAGCATTGCGCGACAGAAACCTGTCTCCACAAAACAAAACTAAAAAAGCTCTAATAAAATACGCACAGCTTTTCAACACAAAATACATCAAGGCCCAGCCCTTCAATTCCATGCAGCCCGGTGAAGGAGAAATCATTCCTCAAGAATACAAAAATACCATCTCGGTCACAGAGGAATTAAATATAAACTACGACCAATTTCATCAGAATGGAAAGTCAACCACTCCACAATTACAAACCTCTGTCTACCCTCGAAGATTACGTTTGGAAACTGGACTGAGAAGAATCTCAGATTCAGTATACGCTCCATCTGACATTTATGTCAAATACAACATGAAGGACATCTGCAAACTGGAATTATGGAAACAATAGAAACCATATCCCATGTTGACTCATCCATACCCTCTGGACAAAATCAACAATTGCCACATGTTGCGAATGTCGCAGAAACATTCACTATTTAACATGTAAGAAAACCTTGCATTTTTGAAAGTTACATTAGTGTCAGGTGTAATACTTTCCTTTTGTAACATAATTGTATATAATCAATCGTCTGTTTTGTTTTTTCAATCTCTGTTTTTCACTCCTCATCTTCACTCACGTCGGACATTTTTTTTCTCCTTTTTTGAAACTGATCACTTCAAAATAAGGAAATCACCTTTGTTGTCGGTAATTATTTCTGGGAAACGTACCCAGAGGTGTTACCCTACCCTCTCACTTTAACAACGTTTCCGTCCCATCATGTCATGTGTAAATATTCAATTCATCTCTGTGTTTTGTCTTTTCTTGTGCACCCTTTTGTCATTTTTGTTTGTTCAAATATCTCACTCCTCGAGAATACATAAGTGCAAAAGTCATTGACTTTTGTTACGCACCCAATTACAGTAATCAAACTCTGGTTAGGATTTACAGTCAAATGCAAGTATAAATTCCCGCTGTGGTATCAACATTCTGACTCGAAAATCACACCCGTTGAACGAAAGTTATAACGGGTAAATGTTTTGTTTTTTCAATTTTTCCAAAATTGAATGGCGCTCACCCTAATTGCTCTTTTAATTTTCCCATTTTTCAGAACTCGACACTGACACGTCAATTCTGAAAAACGTCATTGGCATAATGAACAATCTTAAGATCGGTTCCCCTCACTAATGACAATTACTTTGTATAACTATCGCCTCGTTATTCCAAGTATGTAAAACCTAAAGTGGTCTTGAATAAGCCATGGTGATATGTTTCTTGTTAGGTTCATGTCTTGTATTGTCCCTAATTCATTTTGTGCTGCGTAAACTTAGCCCTATAACTAAGTCATCACAGTAACTCTCTGGCAAAAGAGTAAGTAAAACCAATTCGGTCTCTTCTGCAAAATACCTTGCTCTGTGTAAGTAAATATTTTACCATCACGTTGCTCCCCTCGTTACAATTAGAGTTTTTTAAAACCATTTAGGTCTCTTTTGTACTTGTTTTTGTATTATTTAAAATGTACATTTTACGCCGTGTTAAGGACTGTTAATTCAATCATTAAATATATGGTATTAATGTTAACCTCGCCGTCTGTATTGAAATGGGTACCTTTGGAACGTAATTGTTGTATTACATGATACGTGTGAACGTTAAAATATCTACCATGATACGAGGAGTCGTCATAATCACTCTTGTTGTCAACTATGTTGACATTTAGGTAAATTTGTTTCATTAAATTGTCATAAATTCCTAATTTTTTTTACCGTCTTTTCAATACTGGGCACCCTTGCAAATCGTTCAATTTTGCGCGATACGTGGAGACGTAATAAAACTCACCATGATACGTGGAGACGTAATAAAACTCACCATGATACGTGAAGACGTTATAAAACTCACCGTGATTCGTGCGAACGACATAATATCTTTTGGCTTTTCTTGAAATAAAGTTTGCCACATTTGTTGTCTATCGAACTAAATGTTTGATATTTTGTGATACTTGTATTAAACTTGTAACTCGTTGTCTAGGAAACGATTAAGAAAACTCCTAGGTTTGTGAAATTTGAACAAGGGTCTGTCATTTTCCCACAAACGTGTAGAAGATTAAAACGACCCCTAGCCTTTCGCCTAATACACGCAAAAGACTAGTTCTGTATAACTGTGTATGCTGTAATCATCATTCATTTATACAAATGTAATGAGTCCAGAACCCTGTTGTTTACTTTCCTTCATTCTCCCCAAGAGATTGAACCTGGACTCTAGCCAGATCACAGCAGATTTCTGTACTCAATTTCCTTGTCACCCAAGTGAAATAAATGATTCATGTATTTGGAAATTGTACGTTACGCTCTCAGCATAACGTCTGTCAAATAGGTCAAACCTCATCCATGAATTATTTTCCCAACTTCACCCTCAAATATCTTACCTTGATAGTAATATATTGTCACCGCCTCAGCGATTACATTGACCACAAAGGGTCAATTGCTTTCAAGTAAGATATGTGTAATTATGTACAAACCTCAGTTCTTGTATCAGTGGATATGTATTCAGTGCTACTGCACTGAATGGACTATATATTGTCACCTTTGATGCTGAATACTGGTATTTGTATATAATTTAAGACTTTCAGCTCAGTTGTTTATTTCCTTTTTGTTCGTTCTCTCTCTCTCTGGAATGCTCTAAACGCGGTTAACCTACGTTCTTTTCTCTCTTACAACACACTTGTTTCTCTCCAAACTTTTGCATCATTGGTCTACCAGGCAGGTAAACTTCAAGAATTTTGTTTTAATAATAATTTCCCCCTGGACTAAAAAGAAGCCCAGCAGCCTTCTTCATCATCAGCCCAACAGCCTTCTTCATCACCAGCCTAGCAGAACTTCACCCCATCACCACAAACTGTCACGGAGGCTCATCATCTTCAACCACAAACATAAAAACACCCGACCCTGCTTACCATAATCAAGCTGGAGTCGTACGTGTAGTTGCGAACCAAGTTGTCTCATAATACATAGACACTTTCAAAACGACCTTTTGGACATGTCAGTCCTAGGCCACGTTCCAGTTCATCAATAGCCAGCTGCCGTCTTTTGTCACGCTAGACATAGACTCATCATTGTCTTGCATACATTATCACTACCAAGACACGTTCCAGTTCATCAATAGCCAGCTGCCGTCTTTTGTCACGCTAGACATAGACTCATCATTGTCTTGCATACATTATCACTACCAAGACCCGGTCCAGTTCATACCAGAAGCCAGCCGTCGTCTTTTGTCACGCTAGACATGGACACAACCCTTATCTTGTACACCATAACTGTCAAGACTTACCAACATTGCCGCCGCGCAATATTCACCATATACAACCACTTCACCTTGGAACATCATCAACCACATTCCTGCCTCGCCACCTGGCATAAGGAATCCTCTCTGGCTCATCTCGCAAACCACAAACCATTTACTGCTGTTTATTTCTCCAAACCTCTGTGATGGTAACTCTCCACCGAACTTTTGTTTTACTTGACCCGAGTGTTATCTCAAAAGGGTCAGGTTACAGTGAGGTCATAACATAAAACCAGTAAACCCACGTCGCACCACAACGCAAAACCACTCCGAAACTTAGCTTACAGACCAATGATAAACCATAGAGCCATTTTTTTTTCTTGTTTCTATTCAACATAACCATGTATTTTTGTTTCTATTCAACATAACCATGTATTGTTATCACTGTTCTGCATAACTATGTATTATTTTGTTGATTTTAGTGCATAATCATGTATGTTTGCCCCATCACTCACATTGTATGTAATTCACCCATCTCTAGTTTATAAGATAGCTAGACCTCTCTCTCTCTCTCTCTCTCTCTCTGCTTTCTCAACCTTGTAACAACGGTGCATTTTAGAGGATTTTTTAGTCCTACAGCTTCATTACCACGGCGCTTTTTTTCGTGACATGGGGGAATGTGTTACATAACGCAAATACCCCATAAATACTAGCCACTCGTTAGGTTAGCACCCCTAGCGACAAAAGGAGACATCACTCTTACGCGGCCCCCGGTTCCGCCCACACGCTCTCAACGCGCCACTCTCTCTGTGGACTCGGCCTTGACAACATCCTCCCCGAAGTGCACCATCCACCATGGACCTGGCAATGGATTATTACCCGGACACACGACCGACGACCGCCATTCCCAACCGTGAGCTGTATCTTGGTTATCCCCATTTCATTGTGTTGTAATTCTATTTCAAGTCACATTTAACAATGCCGTTCGTAGAGTATTTCAGAGAGAATCATAGATTACCCGTAACATTATTGGTAATATGTAGGTTAGCCTGTTCCCCTTGTGTAATCTTACTATGTCTGTGCCCTTTTTACCGAGTAAACCACTGATTTCTGAAAGTATCTGAGTGTTTTAATTGATAAAGTCTCGAGTCACAATCCCCAATTATAAGACTGCCTGTCGATTCACGATCCTGAAGAAGAGCTCCGAGGCCTGCCGATGATGAGCTAGTCGTAGGTCCCGAGCTCCCTGGAAGAAAACCTCTCTCAGGGTACACACACACACACACACACTGTCTCCCGCAAATTCACCTTCCCAACCTTCCTCCACACCTTCTCCCGCATTCCCGCATTCCCCGCACAAATCCATCCCATTACAATATATTGATTAACTTTGCGGGTTTGCGATAAGCCGACGTAGCTCAATGGTAGAGCATCTGATCGGATATTAGAAGGGTGTGGGTTCGAGTCCTGCCGGCGACATTTATCTTTGCTCGGAAGGTTTTTTCAATTTGGATGAGTGTTTTCAGGCTAATAATTATATAAATTTTTAATTAACGGAAAAGATAAAGAAGACAGTTTAAGCCACTCAGGCATTTATTCACTTCAATGTAATGATTGCCCGGCGTTCTATGTAGGCAAAACATCGCGTAATGTTAATATCCGTGTAAAAGAACACTTCAGATGTCTAAATAATAATGGTTTCTCCGAATTTGCTAACCATCTCTTAGAAACAGACCACACATTCGATAAAAATACAGGCACTAGTTTACTGCATAAAAATGTAACCGGTATTCGATTAGATAACTTAGAAGCATTAGAAATAAGGAAAGCAAAAAACACTAATAGTAGACTCATAAATAATCAAATAAATTTAAATAAAAGTCCAATCTTTAAATTATTCCCAATAAACAAAGTACATTCCCTTCCCGGTCAGCAGGTACCTGCTGATCTCCCACCCTTGGCCCTTCACTAGCCTGTTTGTATTAATCCATAACACATGTGCATCTTAGTTCATAGTTTAGTTGTATACTGCCCTGAAGAAGCTACGGTAGTAGCGAAACCCGGTCGGCTAAAGTATAAATAAAAGTGATGTAAAACAAAGTTACTGTTTTATTTTATAAATTATAATGTCACATCACCAAGTTACCGCTTCATATGAAAAAATATTATTTTATTTATGATTTATTGCTTTCGTTTGTTTTTTTTATTTTTTTAATATATTCTTGTAGAAATATTTTTGAGTAAGATTCTTGAGAAATATTTATGTTTTAAGTTTGTTACGTGTGTTTTTTATGTTTTTATTCTATATATAATCATCTCTTAGTAGTATATTGGATCTAGTAAGATCTTAATGACCTATGTTGATCTACATTTAGCACCATTTATCTGGGTTCCGATGGAATACATCTGTACGAGTTGGCAATAGTGCCTTAATCATTACCAAGGTTACCAGTTTGTAACTGGCTCCATATATATATTGCAACCGTATCTTTAAATTTTGAATTTTGAATGGTAAGCTCCCGTTAAATAAACTACAAAAAAGTAGTTATCGGGACTTTTTGCATTGTATTTTTTCTTTTGTAAAAGGTAATTTTTTGTTTTCGTTGTATACGAAAACCAAACAGAGCAATCTTTTTAAATGCACTGTTGTTCAAAATTCTTCCTACAAAATAAAATTTATAAAACCCGTGTCACTTATTTTTTATTTCTTTACCGGGACATTCGTGACCGAGGTCAGTGATTATGAACACTATACCTCCGGAGTCCACACACACGTAATAAAAAATATTTATGTTGGTATTTTGTTTTGCTTCCTTTGTGTGGCCTACTTTACAACCAATACTCGTGTCTGTGTAAGGCAAAAACTACTCAAGATATTAAATTCATATTTTATTCAACCAAAAAATGGCTACATTTTATATGAATTACTCTTAAGAGATCCTTCTACCTGAAAGGGGCAAAAAACCGACCATTTTATTAGTATTTTTGAGGATAAACATTATTATTTGAATGGAAACCGAATATTTTCATTTTTGCATTTTACTCTGCGTATTACCTACGGATCAAAACATTCCGTCGGTTTGTAAGAAAAGTGACACAACTCAAAAAAAATGTTTTTCCTCAAATCACAATGATTTCTTTTTATATAAAAATTTGCATAATTCACTTAATGTATAGTAAAACGTAAGCAAATTTGACTTAATATTGTAAAAATATTACGTTAATTCTTGTTTGTTACTGTTTATAAAACTGTTAAAAAAACATTCGTTTTAACATATGCCATTGTTCTTGTAAAACATTCTTCATAAACGTGACACTCTTTTTTTCTATCAACTTAATAGATTTTTAATTTTTGTATCAGACTTACTTATAATAATCACGTGGCAATACAAAAGTATTTTAAATAACCATAAGTCAAGTCTTCGATTTGGTTCACGTTAAATTAACTTTTAAAATCACCACGCCTTCATTTGACGCTATTTTTGTAATCTTGTTCCTCTCATGCCTTTTTCCAAAATATTTGAATTATTTGGCAGAACATTTTTTGCCCCTTTCAAAATTCTCATCCTACCCTTCTTCGTTGGGTTTTATTTTGTGTCAGTATTAAGGGATATTGAAAGAAGGATGAATGCAGGAAACTCCATTAACGGAGGACTGAACGCGGTTGGCGCAAACAAAAAGTTGTCCAAGGAAGCGAAGCTAGCAGTCCACAATGGAGTGCTGTTACCAACCTTGATGTATGGCAGTGAGGCATGGAACTGGCAGAGGAAGGATGAAAGTAGACTGAATGCTGTAGAAATGATATCTCTGAGACGAATGTGTGGTAAAACCATGTATGATCGAGTGAAAAATGTTGAGATTCGTAAAGAATGCAATGCTGATGAAAGCGTAGTGGGAAGATTAAGAAAGGGACGCTTAGATGGTTTGGGCATGTACAGCGAATGAACGAAGAGAGGAGTGTAATGAGAATATATGACGTGAATGTGAATGGAAGAAGCCGGGGACGCCCGTGGAAGACATGGCACGATCAAGTGAATCAAATACTCGAGTCGGGCCATGTCAGAAGTCGGAATAACAGAATAGAATGTATGAGGCGTTGTATGAATGTGAATGAAGCAAGAAGTGTATGCCAAGATCGAGTTGTTTAGCAGTCCGTCCTCTCTGCCTACCCCTGCGGCCAAACGGCGTGAAGGTTAGTTAGTTTGTTAGTTAATTAAGAAAAACCGTTAAAAAAATTCTCCTAATAAGAATACTGTCACCACTACCTTCTAATGGCTAATGAAAATCATACAGCAGTAATGTTACTTTAACTGGTTAGTGGTTTAGTTAACGAATGCGCCTGGTTCACCCATGCGTCAATGGTTAAATTTATCTCCTAGTCCTCCATCATTACACACGGAATATTTTCCGCTTATAATGATTGTAGTAGGATGAATTTAAATATCGTTAAGTTATTCATATCCCGGAAAAGTTTTTCTTTCTTTATGAATAAGAGATATGTTCATGTTTTCATTAATCTCGATAATCAAATGTATGCTGAAATACTTTACATTAGGCACTTACATCAATCTGCATTTGCATTCTGTGTAACATGAGCACTATGATAAATCACTTTCTATAGATATGCCAATATTGATAATAATATATTTATTTGTAAATAATGTAATAATCTGCAATGATTCAATTGTTTTTGAAAATCCTGTTGACAAACTACTTAATTTTAGTTTAACAGGATAATGTATTTGAAAAATATATTTTTGAGATGGGCCACTCTTCTTGCGAACAGACGAACTGTGCCTGGCCTTTGCTAGATGTTGCGGCATCCAGAAATTTGAGGATCCTCTACTCGAAAATTTTCCTTTCAGACGAACATAACAATAATAATAAAATATAATTGAATGTTCGCATGTTTGCTCGCGGGACGAATGCTCGCACGGCGGCCGGTCTGAAGGAGGCCCTTGGAAAATAAAACATTTTCCGATACAGTAGTTTTTCCAAAAATTTTCAGGTCTTTTCGCCACGTATTATTTGTAAAAATCTTGTTTTAATACTTTGACTGACAACTATGCTAAGCATGTAAAATATTTAATAATTGTATTCTACAAATTAATTAATAATTAAAATTATTATTAATTTATAAATTAGGGCGCTTATATCAATCTGTATTATAATAATATATATCAATTTCTTTAGATGTTTCAATAATAATAATAATACGTATATTTGCAATTAATGTAATAATCTCTAATCATTCGATTTTTATTGAAAATACTGTTGTCAAACTACTTAATTGTAGTTTAACCTACCTGGAACGTCACGGTGAGACTCAAACGGTTATACTGTATATTTTCAGGGCCTTTGACTAGGTTTGGCACTAAGGAATTGTCAATAAACTGCCTTCTTACGGACGTCCCGTATCCTTGAGTACGTAGATTGTCGACTTTTTTTAGCGAGAGATCGATTCAGGCGGTTGCTGATGGTTTCACCTCTTCCTCGCCTTATATAAATGCTGGCGTCCTACAGGGATCGGTTCTGACGCCGACATTGTTTTTGTTAGACATCAATGAGCTCTCGACATGTGCACCAATTCATCGTTACGTGGATGATAGTACAGTCCATGAGAGCTTTTTGTTTGACAAGCCCGAGAGGGCACACGAACTCCAACGGCTCGGAGGGCTTTGAAGTAGAGAATGGACGATTACCTCGAGAGGATTTCATCTTAAGGTAAGAACAACTTCGTCGAATTTAATTTTTCAAAGACCCAATCATGTCTTATTACGTCTAAAAGGGATCAAGCTGGAAATCTTATCTCTTTTAATGGTACGTTGATATCTTACCTTTTTATTACCTCAAAGCTCCCCGTAATAAGGATTTTTGTACAAAATAGTCTAACGTTTCAAGATCATAAAGTAAGGATTTTAGTAATCGGTATATTAGTACTGCTATGCAATTACTAAATATTATTAGGTGGTAAAGTATACAATAATTACCAAAGAACTAGATATTCCCAGTATCGCTCTGTTGAAAGACCACCATTCAGAATCAAAATATTGCTTAAATGACTTTGGTCATATTTGGTAATCAGATCTGATTAGATAGGTACTTCCCCACCTTCCTCGTACCCCTCCACACTTACTTCAGACTAACGACATACCCCAATAAGGAACTCCATTGAAAAATATTATTACTTTAAAAATATGTATTCACATAGATCAGCAAACTCCGATTATTAATATAAAACTTTTAATATATTTAATTATGCGTAGAAATGGTAAAAAAATGAATAAATAATCATCTCATCAAAACCTCTCGTTATATTGGTACCTTTGTATTTGGAACATCTGACGTCACGTGTATATTCTGTTTTTGGATTAGTATGGAATTTTTTATTTTTCGATTTTGTTTTGTAATTTAAATATTAATTTTAACTTCATTTTGGTGACTTTAAGCTCTATAATTGTTATTCAGTATAAAAAAACTATTATTAATAACAGAAATTAGAGTATTCATCACCAAACCAATTGTCAATATGGATATTTTGATAATGTTAATGCCCAACACTATTATTACTCATCGAGTTAAAGTTTTTAAAAAGGTACGTAATGTTATTACTTATGTTTAGTTATGGTTTACTATGAATAAAATATAAAATTATGTACGGTAAAGCTCATCCTTGTTTTGACATTTGATATTCTATCCTCAATACCGACCGGTAACAGATTTGGAGCGTTTTGGCGGCTTTTGTAAAATTGAAACGTTGAAAATTATTTTAACTATGAAAACTGACTTTAAATAAGTGCTGTTATTTAATTTTTATAAACAATAATTATTAGCCTGAAACACTCATCCAAATTGAAAAAACGTTCCGAGAAAAGATAAATGTCGCCGACAGGACTCGAACCTGCACCCTTCTGATTGCTGTTATTTAAGTTTGAACGTCATTATTGATATATATTTTTTAAAAAACTGGCTTTAAGTTCCTTATTGGGGGTGCCGAAGTTCTACTGAGTTCCAACAGAATTTTTTTTTTTTTAATTTACCAGTTTTTCTATTTATCCAGCAACCATTGCTAACCTACCCTCATAAAGAAAACAATGGGAAATTCTAAACTTTTGGGTAAATTATAACGCTAGGGATTTAAACACGTAACCGAGGAAAAACTGAAATCATTTTGATTGTTAAAACTTTTCACGGTTCATAATTAAACTAATGTTATGTTATCCCAAACTCTATTTTTTTAAATTTCACTAGAGCAGACGTACAGTTTTTTTATTTTATTAATAAATCCTTCTAATTTACAAACCGTAAAATTGTTACAGAGTTTAAAATAAAATAGATAATTGAGGATATGTAATATTTCATAACAGCCGTTATTTTTAACGGCTGAACAAAATTTGAACAAACGCTGAAACGGGACGAAAAACGGAATTTAAAGGGTACTTTTTTATAGAAAATTTAAAATGGCGCCAATTCTCAATCAAGTGTGACAACAGGGGTCAGTAATTGTTTTTTATTAAGTATTTATTTTCTTTGGTAAATTTAATTAAAATCATAGTCTGGACTGTTTAATATTGTTGATCTTAACTCATAACTGACAATCAGGCCATTTTCCTGTAAGCGTAGGCAAAGAGGATGAACAGCAAAAAAGCTTTTTGTAATATGAATACCGCACAATAGTCCCAACTGCTCCCAACCGTCTGGAGCTAATGAGACTATGGCATCCCCAATTGGAAAATTTTATGAAGCTAAAGGCACGGAGAAGGGGAAGAGGAAGGTGGGGAAATACCTGGCTATTGAGATCTGATCACCAAACCATTTCAAGCAACATTTCAATTCTGAATGCTAGTTTTTTACCAGGGCGATACTAAGATTATCTTCTACTCTGGAACATGCGTAAATATACTATATATTATTTTTAAATGAATGAGTTGTGAAACAGTACAAATTAATCAAATAAAATTTACTTGCGCACGCCGGGATATTAACCCGCGACCTTCATTAACATTCATTCATAGTCCCATACGTACTCTTCTGTTATTCTGACTCCTGACATGGTCTTACTTAAGTACTTTATTCGCTTGGGCGTCCCCGACTTATTCTACCATTCATGTGCGACGTGCGTCATATATTTTCCATACAGTCCTTTCTACGTTTATCCGCTCTACCTGCCCAAACTATCTAAACGTCCCTTTAATAATTTTACTCATTACGCTTACGCCTTGAATTCTCTCCGAATATTCACATTTTTTCACTCGTTTTTTAATGGTTTTAGCCACATTCTCTTCCGGGATCTCATTTCCACAGTTTAATTTCACCCTTTAGCCGGCAAGTTCCATCCCTCACCACCACACTATCGAACAGGTAATATATTTATTTTGACTTGGTACAGCAGAACCCATTCGAATGCGATCAGAACGATTTCCTCTAAAAACTCTGCAATTTGTTCTTAAAACTCTGGACTTAGCTCACCGGATTACCCCTTTTCTAACAGCTTACCTTGCAGACAACAAAGTTGATAAAATCACTTGTAGTTGAGAGGAACGGCTGCGCTGCCCGTTTCATATATAACTTAATTTAGGAATTGAAGCCAAAATACTCATCCTATTAAGTTTTGTATGAAACCAGCCGTTCCTCTGAAGAAACGGACATAAAACACATCATATTTTAAAAGAGAATGGTTAAATGTCTATAATAATTCCATACAACGTAGGTAATTCATATTTTTTGTTATTTTTAGTAAGTATTTTGTTTATCCTGATGAGGGGAGTTTTGCTTCTGAAACATGGAGATATTTACATACTAATTTAATACAATGTCTTCTATATAATATACTAGCTGAAGTACCAGGCGTTGCCGAGAATGATTAATGGTTTGAAGAAAAGTTTTGACGTTGTGACGTCTTACCCCTATCCCTACGCCTACCTAGTAATTTTCCTATTATTTTGAACGTCAAATGTGCAAAATTTAATCAGGAAGTTCCAAAATTCTGCTTTCAGGGGAGGGAAAGGGGGATGGGAGAGGTTTTTTGAAATGCCATGTACACGGTGATCTTCCACTTGATTTGAAGGTCAAGTGTACAAAATTTCATCAAGCTCGAAATAAAACTGCAGATTTGTATTAAATATAAGCAAACAGACACTCTTCTTTATATGTATAAATTATTAATTTAATTTTTACTTTGCAAATAATACCGAATCCTTAAAATTCCTTAACTTTATCACGCTTCAAACGCGATGCTTAATATTTGATCAAATCTTGCTGTTTAAAATTATGAATAATATAACCTGTAATAATAATAACTTTATAAACAAACATTCACATACCGTCAAGAACAACCCGAAAAACCGTTTTTTTTTCATTTGACCGCATGCAGGACCAATCATAGGATAAATTCTCCAATTCACCCTATTTGTGCGAAATATAACACACAATTTCACAATATCGACATTATTCACAATACCCTTTCAAAATATCGAACCGAAGTAATACATACGACCACAAATTGATGCAAGAGTATAAAATGTGTCGAGAGCATCTCCTGTCCAGATCCCATGTTCCTCTTCCTCTCCCCCTTCTTTTTCTTTTTTTTTTATTTATCTTGTTAGCTTCAGAAATAAAACATATATATTTAACCACTGTTAGAACAAGAAATTTTGTTATGTCACCTTTTGTTAAACTTCCTTTATATATATATATATATATATATATTTGTTAAAAGCTATTTATTTCTACAAATAAATAAATAAATTCTACGCTTTGCATTACTTACTTATTGTATGAAATCAGAAAAAAATATTTTATGCGATTAGAAAAAAACAATCTACTTCTTATCATGTATTTATTAATATAAAAACATTTTTTTCCAAGAAACTGCCGAATTTAGTAAATATTTCCTGACGTTTCGCCAAGTCTTCTGAAAACGTAACTAAGTACTAATCACATTTTCTTTACCATGTAATTTGTTACGCGTTTCTCTAAAAATAAACACCTCAGTTTTGAACGTGTCTTATCTTTCTTTTTGCGGTATAAACGATTAATGATTTCAATAATTTTATTCGTTGGAAGACAGACTATAAAGTACGAACAGGATTTGCTCTAGGAGGCAAAGTAAAGAATGGGGTAACAGAATTTCCGGAAAGAGTGCAAATCCAAGATAAGTATAGTAAAAAGACAAAAAAAATTATGATTGGCTAGTTAGGTCGCATTGCGGATATGGAATAAGAGGATTCATTTAATGCATTTTAATTTACATACTCGTACATATAATAGCTGATGTGTACCCGGCCTTGCTCAGGATATTTTTTTTTAGTTAAGAAGTTGTGAATTCTTGTTTATCATTAGGGTGCCATAATTGATTTAACAGCGAAAGTAACTATCTCGAAATAAAGAAACATTCATTTGAATATTTTATTTCATTCCAAACGTTTATTTTTTCAAAATATATCGAAATCATAAAGTTCTTAAGTAGGTACCTACTCGTGATTTCCATTTTGAATATTTTCTACCCAAAAAACCTTATTCTTTTGAATATGCAATCTGTGGCTGACCAGAGTGGTATATCTATTGGCTAACCTAAATAAAACATGACGGTTTTAATATTTTTCATGCTAATTTTAAAACGTTATAGCAACAGTTTTATTTATTCGATTCCTGAACTTCCTTCTAAATCTTCCCGGCATAAAAACAAACTGTGCAAGTTTCAGCGAAATCGGTAAAGTAATTTTCGAGAAAATCGAGGACAAACAAGCAAACTTACATTGATTTTTATATACTCGGATATAGAGAGATAATTCAAAATTTCGTCAAGTAAGGTCATTAGGGAAGAGAGGGACATCAGAGAATTTATTAGTTAAAAATAATGATAATATTATTTTGGAATACTATGAACATAATATTTATAAAGAGAAAAATATTTATTACATATTTTTTCACACACACTTGTAAATTTACCAATCAGTTTTACTATTCATTTTCAATCTACGTTTTTCAATACTCTATACAATATTTTAACATGCGAGAAGTCAGTTTAGAGCGATCGGCAATGCTGGCTATTTTATTGTGTATATTTCATTGGGATAATATTTGCTTTGGCGAAGGCATGATTGTGCTGAAACCTATTGACATGGTGTAATTTAAAAAAATGAAGTACCCACCTACGCATATCACAGATTTTTTTAAACATATTTAGGTATATCCGAGACTCTATTCCGATTGCAATTGTGTTCGGGAAGAACGTTGCAATCATCATAAGGATAGCAGTCAATAATATGGGATTTAAAATGGAGGGTAATATTAACAAGTCTTGAACTTGAAGTATGATATCGGTGTAGATGGCATTAATTGAACTGGTCTCATTATCTTAGTCGGCAAAGCGGTTGTCCCGGATAGACAGCGGTCCTGGGTTCGAGCCCCAGATGCGACTGATAAATTTTTATTATTCTTTTGTTTTTTTCGGATTCATGTTTCATTTGGGTTGTGTTAATATTATCTTCTTCAATGATTAAATATTTTTTACGCCTCGATTTCTCTTTAGGTCCCACAAGCAAAATCGTGACTATTTTTTATTTTCCACTCCATTATTTTATATTCCGTTCAATTCAGCATTGGGAACCGTGTGAAAAGTTCCTGGCGATAAAGCGTTTTTTTTGCGAAAACGTCGATTTCTTTAAAATCACAAATTTTCCCCGCCTTTTGACACGTTCTAACGTCACTTCCTTTTCCTGTGTGCAATATGGCGGAGCGTTCCAAATTCAAAAAGCAAAATAAACAAAACACGCCATCTATAACATCCATAGCGAAGCTGTAAAGGAAAATGTTGCCCAATCACCAGGCGGTAAAAAGTACAGGGTTTTCCCAAACTGAAAACTGGAAAAATGGATTGGAAAATGTTTCGGGCGAACAAGCAGATTGATTGAGTTGTAGTCGTTTCAAGTATTTTTAAAACACGTTTTCATTTATGCTTTTGGGAAAATATTATAAGGAAAAAGGAGTGGGGAGATAATATATTGGAGAGTTTTATTTTGTATGTTGAACAAGTAGCTTTTACTGAAATAGATTTATGTTATTTCCCTATCGTTGATTTTAGGAAGTATTCTATCTTCTGATTTTGAGAAATCATGGTAAAACAAGGGAATAAGTTATTTTATATATGAAAGCAGAACACGTTTGGTAAATAATATTGTACATAATATTAGCAATTTTAAAGAATATAAATAAGAAATAAAAATCATAAAAAATACGCACCGAGAAAAAAAGTTATTTTTCACTAAAATAGCGACAAACAAACTACCCACAAAAAAATTATTACGATTAAAAAAATATATAATAATAAGTACAAATAGGTAAAAGGAACACATAATAAAATAAACATTAACAAAAACGTTATAAAAAAAAAAAGGTTTCACACATTAACAAAAAATTTAAACAAACCACATAAACAAAAGTCATTAAAAAAGACATGTTTACAAAAATATATATAAACACATTGTATAAAGAAATATATTGGAAAAATACATATTATAAGGCTAAAATAAAAAGTCTAATCAAACTGAATGATCTTATCAAACTAACTAACTAACTAATACGACGGACTGCCAAACAACTAATATTAGGCATACATTTCTTGCTTCGTTCTCATTCATACATTCTCTTCTGCCATTCTGACTTCTGATATAGCCCGCCTCTAGTATTTGATTTACTTGATCGTGCCGTGTCTTTCTAGCCCGTCCCCGACTTCTTCATCCATTCACATTCGCCTTAGACTCCTTTCTTCGTTCATTCAATCTACATGCGTCTCTTTCTTAATATTACTTACTACGCTTACATCAGCCTTGCATTCAGTAGGAATCTCAACATTTTTCACACGATCATACATAGTTTTGGAACACATTCGCCTCAGAGATTTCATTTCTACAGCATTCAGTCTAATTCCTTCCTCTGCCAGTTCCATGCCTCACTGCCATACATCAGGCTTGGTATCAGCACTCCATTGTGGACTACTAACATAAAAATTGTTATTAGCAACAACAGCGATTAATAATATTCAAAGGGTTAAAAATCTATTTCCATATACTCCGGAGAGAGTTTTTTTCATATTTAAAAATATATGTTACTTACAAGTCAAAATATTTGCCAAATTAAAATTTCATTTTAATTTGGCAAAATATTTTTGTGTCGCTTCATTTACTTATCATATGATGAATTAATTTTTTCAAAAATAATGTTAAAAGCATTTAGATGAGTCTTAAAAATTCGGAAGATTCATAGATTAAAGGTTTATTTAAATGGACAATGTCTATCATTTGCAAAAGGTTGTCATTGTATATAAGTGGACTGGTGACATTATTTATTTAAATCAAAAAATAAAAATCAGCAATGTCCTCAGTATAAAATATTTTGATTAATATCTACATTGCCCTCTGCCAATCACTATCAGAATATGGTATTATTGGATAGGGCAGTGCTAATGATAATATTCTTAATTTTCTCATTAGAACACAAAAAACCATCATG
This sequence comes from Halesus radiatus, assembly GCA_022606495.2. Taxonomy (NCBI): domain Eukaryota; kingdom Metazoa; phylum Arthropoda; class Insecta; order Trichoptera; family Limnephilidae; genus Halesus; species Halesus radiatus. The sequence goes on along the minus strand of JAHDVE020008627.1, from coordinate 17,277 downwards.
AAAATTATACTTTAAGACCCAGTAAGAACTAACACCGACAAAATCTTCAAAAATCTTAACATTACGTCAATAAAATAAAAATACTCTTAAATAACACTTTGCATTCATAAATACAAAAAAAACAAGAAAAAACAACAAACACACATATTAGAAACAGTAGATCTCAGAGTCAAAAACACATCCAACAAGCAACCACAAATACAACATTTGGAAAAAAAAATCTTATGCTATGGATTAAACTCTACAATAAAATCCCACTCTCCTTTAAAAATCAAAAGAACCATAATACATTTAAAAATCAAATAAAATGCTGGATACGTGACATAGGGAGATCTGAAATAGAAAATATATTAACACCAAATACAGACAAACCGAAACCACTCAACTGCATTGAAAAAACTTCATTTTACTTTTTTTTGTCGGTAATCACATCAATTTAATATAATGTAATTTCTTATTTTGTATAAGAAATCCTCAGAAATCCCAGTGACAATATCATTATGTTTTTAATTTATTATTAAAAAAAAGATAAAAAAACATTTTTATGATTATTATTATAAATTTGAAATTAGTAACGACTGGCGTTATATTCTGAACAAATTATTGATATTTCTCAGATCAGTCAAAATAATTCAAGATACGAAATATAGGTCTGATATTATAGCATTTCTGTTAACTTTATATTTTTCTTCTTGTCTTAGTCACCTCGCCAGATTCCACAAAGTCAGCTCGTCTGACGGTGATTGAGGGTCAGAGGATACTCTGGACCATAATTTCTTTGAGTGTCCTATCAATGACCAATTTCCAAACTTTAATCATGAATTGGCAAAACTTAAAATTGAACTCCCTACCAGTATTCCTTGCCTTCTGAGTCTCAACTCCTCCCAAATTGACAATTTATTAGCAAAATATATTTATAAAAATGGCATTAAAATTTAAGTCATTGGAGATTAAAAACACATTAGTTTACGCTGTAACTTATTTGCTTCAATTTTATTTGCCCAAATATTATATCCTGTTTAAAAGTAACTAATTTTAAGAACAATCTGTACTATTAAAATCTAACGGATTAAACATGGCCAAGATCGCCCTTAATGGGTGAAAGCCAAAATATGACAAAAAAACTTGTATTTTTAAGAGGTCCAATCACTTTTCAAACAATAGGTGAAAACAAATAATAAATGCATCAGCATTGAAATGAAGGCGCCACCGGTATTGCAAGTGCTCGAGTGAAAAGCTCTGAACGGAAGGTTTCCCTTATTCTTGATCTGTAATTTGCGAGGAAACTACCCATAGCTCCAGCTGTAGGTACTAGATACTATTCAAATGCTTCCTCACTAAGCTCCGGGCGCTCCGGCTGCAGATGCATATTTCAAGAAATATTAAATGTGGAAGATTACCGACGTTATAGGGTGACAAACAAACACCGTAAACCAGCAACGGGCGTTGTTCCCATTCTACCGTACTGGTAAGTTAAATAAAAACGACACTATCGTTTATTTTTTTTATGATCTCCATAGAACAGTTGTACAACCAATATATTACAGAGAGTGGAGATGTAGAACACATAAAGGAGTAATGCAGAAATGGTAAAAAAAATACATTAACAAGTAGTAGCAATAATAAATACATAATGTAAGTAAGTACATAACGTGTGTTATATTAATGATTTAAAAATAAGATGATAATCCGTATCAAGCATGCAAGAAATGACATTTTCGTGTTATCATGTTGTGATCAGAAACGATTGATAATAAAATACAACAAAATATTACAAGGGTCAAAAGATCAAACAATCATCAAACAGAGCATTGCAGTTGAATCACTCTGTAGATTGGCGCTTTTTGATAAGCAGAATTTATCGCTTCCGTATCATAAAAAGTTTGGGTTAGTTCGGAATGTGTTAGCTCAAAATAATATATTCGATCAATTCCGCACAATTGTGAAAAGGACGAATTGATCATTATCAAAATTGCTTTTTGAAGAGTAAATACTTATACTTTGCAATGCGAGTTGCCTGCAAGCTGTCCACATCCATTTATTAGAAAATCAAATCCAGTTCCACGTATACACTCCCCCCTCGCCTGGCCAATTTTGGTTTTCTTCCCCTTGTACGTATGTAGAGGCATCTCTAGTAATTTTACATTGCAACGAGCGACTAGCAATTTGAGATGTCAGACGAGGTGATACTAGCGCCGCAAAGCGGCGAATATGTCACGTGACCGTCAACTGGGTCAGATGATTGCAAAAATCTGACATTTGTGGCAATCAGAATTGAATATGTTATGTAGAACTCGCAATTATGGCTGCGCCAGTTGGCTGTATCTTTTTTCATTCATTAATACAGATGCTCATAATATAATGCTGGATTCCAGAGCCGGGAAGCTCACTCCTTTCTTACTAAAGGTGGCATTCGATCTGCCTGGTGACTTTGAGAGCTTCCAACAATCAAACTACCTAACCGCTTTACCAACATAACCGGCTACCGGTCGCCGATGCCATTTATGTAGATTAAACAAAACCCAGGTATCACGTAATCTGATCGCGCGAATGTTTAAAAGCTGCTAATTGAGAATAATACCTTGTCACACGAATCTATCACAACGCTATTCGTAGAGCAGCGTTGAAATCGCTCCGTGTGTTCGAGACTTAAGTATTTACAAACCTGATTAATATTGTAAACTTACTCTTCCACAAAAGTGTTCTGAATGAGCTTTCTTTTCGCTTACTTCATCGTATCTACATTTAATTTAATTGTTCCTAAAAAACAACCCCCGGATATTTTTATGGCCTCGTTTGTAGCAAGCATTAGAACATTCCGTAGGCAGAGAAAGAAGTGAAAAATAAAATAAATATATTCCAGTAGGAAAATTATAAATGTGTCGCTGATGGGGTGCGTCATGAACAGATGAAATATTTTGTTTGTGGGATTAATGTGTTTGTAAGTAGGTCAAAACGTTATTATTTCACTTGCGAATTCGTGTTTTTTTGTGTACAAAATAGCGTAGGAGCTTAAATACATATTTGTTTACAAAGGTTTTCTAAGAGAAGAAAATATCAATACGGTATAAATATAGTATATTTACTTTTTGTTCTAGAACAGAGATTCCTGACATGGGCGATATCGCCCCCAAAAGGGGCGTTGGAGAGATCCAAGGGAAAATGGGGGTTGAGGGCAACAAAAATATTTTATTCAACATGTCATACGAGTATATTCCCCGGGCATCCCCGATCTCTTCTATCATACATTTTAGCGTCATGTGTTTTCATTATCCTTCTTTTGTCATTCATCCGCTCTACGTGCCCAAACCAAGTGTCCCTTTTTCAATCTTATTCATTGCGCTTACATTAATTAGCTTTGCATTATTTCCGAATTCCCGCGTTATTAACACCCAAATGAATACTTACTGCCGACGTATGCTTCCCCCGAAAAATTCGACACACCGAATTCACCAACTTATACGAATGAATTCGCCCAATTAAAGGGGTTTTATATTTGATTTAGACATAAAAATTTATGTATTACACAATAGTAGAACCTAGAGATTAGCTGTCATTTTGCAGCTAAGCATGAATATTGTTTTATTTTAATTATTTTTGTTAAAACTGCTGTAATATTTATGTCGTATAATTCAACGAACCACCCAAATAACTTAAAAAACGTATATAATGTTCCACACTCATACCGCGAAAAATCAAGGGGTTTTTATTTAGGATAAGTGAATCATAATAATAATAATAATATTTATTCAATTTTTTTTAAACTTATTGAAGTTTGTAAACCTCATTGTAATATTTATAATTGAAGAAGATAATCTTAACACATCCCAAATGAAACATAAATATGAAAAGCAACAGAAAATAAAAACTGGTCTCATTAGCTAAGTTGGTTAAGCGGTTGCCCCGGATAGGCAGAGGTCGTGGGTTCGAGTCCCAGATGCAACTGAAATCTTTTTATTTTCTGTTGTTTTTTCGGATTCATGTTTCATTTGGGATGTGTTAATATTATCTTCTTCGATAATAACAAACGTTACTTAAGAAATATATATTTAAGAAGGCTTTGACTGTCCAACTAGGAACAAATCCCGTTTTAGGACAGTCAAATTGACAAATTTAATTCACATTAATGTACATATACATGAAAGATTATAAAAGAATCCATAAACTAAATTTTAAAAAATATATTTAAAAAAATTGAGTATTTTTAATTTTTGTTTTTGTTTTTAAAGAATGATATCCATTTTTTTTTAATTTAGTGTAGAGTAATAATGAATTACAAATGAGATGTAAATTTTTTTAGTAAAAAGTATAAAAGTTTAAAGTATAAAGTTTAAAGTATAAGAGATTAAAGTATGATATGCAATTTTTAATTTAGTGTAGAGTAATAATGAATTACATATGAGATGTAAAAGTTTAAGGTATAAAGTATAAAGTATAAAAGTTTAAAGTATGATATGATTTTTTTTTAATTTAATGTAGAGTAATAATGAATTACATATGAGATGTAAAAGTTAACACAAAGATATGTTTTATCTAACTGTTTGTCGACTTGACGAAATTATAGAATGCAATGCATTTTTTATTCATTTGTGCCTTAATGAAAAAATAAATAGACCTTAGACCTTGATCATCAATCTCCGCTTTAAGTTTCGCGGTATGGGCGTAAAAACGATTTAATAATATGTATGTTTGCCAGCACGTGGGGACCGTCACTCATTTTGCCAGTTATCTCCCACAAAAATACATTCACGACATAATCTCTAAGAACAAACAAGAATTCAAGTAGAAAATCTGTTTTACTTGATGGAGACTGACATTTTCAAAACAGCCTGGAGCTATTACGTAAAGTGGAAGGCATACCGCTGATAGCTCCGTTGGAATTTCTGCCCTTTTCTCATAAACAAAAACAGTCTCCTTGGTTGAGTGGTTACGATCCTTGGCTACGAATCCGGAGGTCGCTGGTTCAAATCTCGACGTGCTCAAATGAATTTTATTTAATTAAATTGTGTTGTTTCATAATTTATTAATTAAAAATGATATGCAGTATGTTTGCGGTACGTTCCAGAGTGGTAGATACTGTCAGTATCACCCTAGTGAAAGACCGCCATTCAGAATCGAAACGTTGCTTGAAAAATCTTTAGCCGTATTTAGTGACCAGATCTGATGACGGCCTCCATGGTCGAGGGATAAGGCTCTCGAATACGAATCTGAAGGTCGCGGGTTATTAAATGTTATGTAATTAATTTGTGCTGTTCGGGCCGGGTACACATCAGCTGGTAAATTAATAAATAAATAAGAAAAGGAGAAAAGCATAATTTTTTAAGTCACCAACTTGTGATATTTAATAATTTTGAAAAAGTTCCTGAACTCTGTATGCCAACTTATAAAAAAGAGCAAACGTTAATAACTGTGTGCTCGCAAACGACCATATAGCAGTGACATTCATTGCTCTATGACCAAGGGTAGGCTACAATCTTTTCAATTGTAGTTTTAACTATTACCATAAAATTGGGTCTTTTTAAGAACATACGTAAGATAAAATATTAAAAAATATGCACGAGTGTCGTTTAATGTAGAATATTTTCTTAGTCCTCCCCGCAAAGAGATCCTGTTCAAAATCAAACAAAGTTTTGAATAGAGGGTTTTTCTGACTAGTTTTTCATCGACATATATATTTCAACTTCAAGGATTCTGTAGGGTATTTTCAGTAACTTCTACGACGATTATTTAAAGTAAGTTCTTTTTTGGTAATTGCTTAAGCCAAATTTCGCTGAACTTGACGTAGTTATAAACTGATTTAATCTGTTTGATATTGAGTAAAGAGTTTTTCTGTATTACGTTCCATATTTTGGTGATCTAAAAAAAATACCGTATTTAATAATTATTATCTTCTATTGATGGTTAATGAGAGAATATTAGGTTACATTTATATCGTTGTTGTTTTTTTTTAATCTCACGCCATATGTTATCATAAAATGGTCCTGAGCCATTCTAAAGGTAGACACAGCTTTTCGGCCTTTATGTACTGCACACAACTAAGCGATTAATTAACAAAATTATATTTTAAATAATAAGGCAAATAAATAAATCACCTATTCATTTTCACAACAACAGAAAAAGACCAACTTGTGACACTTGCCTATGAACAAAAGAATATTGTATTCCGAACAAAGGGCCGATCTTAATATCTTTTTTGACTTTGTCACAGGAGCTTTTGTTGTGTATATTTAATATTTTTCTGATGCCCTAAAGATCGCAGAGGAGATTGGGAACTCTGAACGTCCGTCCATTACTGGGATCAAACTCTCGTATAACTCGTAACTTGTTTAAACTTTTTCACTGCCATTGTCGTGGGTACACCTTGTTAAAGTTTGTTCGCCGCTTTCTAAAGCTCTTCTAGGGAGATTGTGCGAAGAGTATCAGGGTGAAACACATAATATTAGAATGAACCGGGCATCTTCACAAGCAATCTCATATACCTATGTCAATTTTTTCTTTATTTTTGAACTCCTCGCTTTATAGAATACTATCTGATTAAAAGAGATCACATTCGAGCGAACAGGACAATTTCATATACCCTTGTCAAATTTTATCTTCATCATTCGATTCTCTCAAATAAATACTTATACATTGTTTTGCTATTTGAATATAGGAACGGGAAAAGAAATTTACGACGTACGTGATTAATGTAATACGATTGGTAGCGTAGCGTTCGACCTGGCAACACAAAAAACACAAAAATTATAAAAATCAGTCGGATGACTTTATTTATGTTGTGTATTTCTCTCTTGATAAATTATACTCTGATTATAATAAATACACTGTAATTATTTAATTAATAACAGAATACACGGAATATCAGTATTATGGAGTTTTAAAGCCAGGGAGCTAAGCTCCTTCTAATACAATGGTAATGATCTGTCTGTCTGACCTTGAAAGGTTATTAGATATCGCTACTGTACTGCCTTGCGGCAAGTGCCATCGATGTTAAATATTCGAATCTAAGATATTACAATTTCCGTACCTCGTAGGTTTAAACAGATACGACACCTGAAATCCATTTTTTATGCGAACACCTATCGCACAAGAGTTCCAACTACTCCCCGTTGCCCGAGCCAGAGGGACTATGGTATGGTATTTTGTGAGGCTGAAGGAAGTATAAAAGAGATGGAAAGGAGAAAAGAAAAAGTTAGGTCAGGAAGTACTTGAATATTCAGATCTGGTTACCAAATACAGCGCAAGTCATTTCAAGCAACGTTTCGATCTCTTATCAAGCCGAAACAAAGAGTAACTTCCCCTCTTAACGTGCCGCAAATACATTATTTATGTTAATTAAAACGTAAAAGAACAATGTATTGCATAGCTAAAGAAACCTGTTTTTGTATTTGGCACTAATTTTTAAAGAGGAAGCAATCAGTTTTTCAAAGTCGGAAAATGCATAAACTGTACATAATTATGTAATTACAGATTGAACGCAAAATGCCATGAACTTTGAAGAGCCTTGTTTAAATATTATTAAGCCAGTAATAATTTGTAGTTTTAACGCAGCACTCCATATATTAATAACAGATTATGTTTATGAACACAGTATTTATAAATTATATTTATACATACAATTTATGATTCACTCGTTATAACTACTCTCTTCTCCCGTATTTGGATTCATGCATATAATTACAAAATGTCTTTATTTCACATTATTTAAACCTACATTTTTTTTCAGCAATGCCTTTGTCTTCATAGTAGTAGGCTGCGCCTTTTTCTCGTATGCAAATAAATTTTTTTTTTAAAGAGAAAATTTTACGTCTCATTTTAAAGTGGAACTATTACGTGAAATTTATTGATAGCTTCTCAGACACAATAAACGAGTGAATTATTAATATTTTTGATCAATTTAAGCAAAAAAAAATGTTTATTAAGAGTGATCGTAATATTTATTACCCTAAGCGACAAAGAATAATCGAAGATAGAAGAAAAATGCCTAATTTAAAATGATTTAAATTAACGAAGAACGCGTCCATCCCAGAGTAAATTGAGAAACTTTGATGAATTGAGATATTGATGTTCATAAACAAAAATCCAGAAATCAAACAAGCCGTCTCTTTCTTAGAAAAAAATCATTAATCCTGTATTTGTGTTGAATCTTTGAAAAAACAGTTTAAGCAATATCTCTTATTTGTGACATTTAAAAAATAGTTCGAATCTCTAAACCTTACGATAAAAATAATGTAACACTGAACAGGGAAATTTCAAAATTTTGTTAAATAAACTGACGCAGATTGCTACAGACAATATTATATCTGAATTTCTGCGAAACATCAACATAAGTCTTTGCAAAGTAACGCTAAAATTAAAGAAGCGAGAGCTCACCATTCAAGAGACTGTGTGCTTTGTACAAACAGGTTTCTACTTCACAGTTCAGTTATTATATTTTACGTTATTTCTACGTTGCCCTTAATTACGGTACAATAAAATCCCTCAAACTCCGGTGATGTATACTCAGTGCACAATGAACATATTTAGAGATATGTAGTTTTTTTTAATTTGTATAAAAATAAATAGTTGCTATTTATTTATTTATTTGTAAATTTAAAAAACATAAACAAAAAACATTAGCCACTCACTACAACAGTTCTGTTTTGAGATGAGCGTCTTTACAATTTTTGTGAAACGATATATTATATATTTTTTTTAAATAATACCAAAGTTATTCAAACTATAAACAACTATAAAATCCACAGTATATTTTTAAGTTTATAGATTACAACAATAATAATTTCATTGTAACCCAAATAACTAATAAAGGATCTGAGCTCCAATTAGCCACAATTGTAGGGGGACCATTTTTTTTTTTAACAAGAAGTAGTGAGTAAATAATAATAGGTAAATAATAATAAGTAAATAATAATAAATATTTACTGATGTAAATCATTTTATTAATGGTTTATACACATACATAATTAAAAATATTGTTGATTGCTGAAAACGAAGAAAAAATGTGGACAACGCATAAAATGTACGATACGTCCATTACAGCAGGCAGACCGCCGGCTACTACTGACGAGCGCGCATCGTGGCATGATGAGCAAAACCCCTCACTTATTTTCTCAGTACCGCACGACTCGCCAAGTTATCAACGATCGCATACATAAGTATACTCGTACGAGTATATCAACAACAACAAAAAAACTATTTTCAGTACAATATTTTTTCTTTTGCGTTCGATAAATACTTATACGTGTATCTTTAATTATTTCATACAATACGTAAATATATTGCTGAGGAACACCGAACATATGAAGTCCGTGTTTAACATATTAACAGAGATATTCAAATAATAAGAAACATGTCAAATCAGTTGACAGCACCGGCTAAAGAAGGGTTATAATGTAGTGTTTTTACCAACCTCTGTGTTGGTTAGATTATGTCACGTTTTTGGCGCATATTCAATCTCAACTGAGCTTCACCACAACCTCTCAACACACAAGTATGTGCCCTGCAAAACTTGACATTTTAGTTCTGTTTAATGTATGCCAAGCCACGACCCAGTATGGTAAATAGTTATATGCAGCCCGGATCCGTGTGTTCACCGAGGGTTAGCTTTAACGCCCGGTTACAGGTTAAACAAAACTTCGCCCGTCTCAACGAAACTTGTGTTAGCAATAATAAGTGTTAAGTGTGCCATGAACAAAAGGGCTACACGATGCATACGAATTATACTGGCACGTTTATAGCGGATTTTCGCTTTCGTTCAAAGCGAATGTTAATACGAAGATTATGTAATGGGAAAGTATGTTTTTGTTTTCATTTACGTTGTAATTAAACCGCTTCTTTGAATTTCACAAAATAATACGACACTTGATAAGCTTTACTACCGGAGATTTTAACAAAATTTTACTATCTTTTTTGTTAACCCAAGAATGAACGCGTTTTCCTTAGCCCATTCTTTTGACTCATGTCACATGTTATAAAATTGCCTCCATGGATTTTTATACTTTTCTTATCATCCTTTCACTTCTTGCATGTTTGATGCAGATTATCATCTTCAGTATTATTTAAATCATTAAGAGGAACGGCTGCGCTGCCTGTTTTATACATAACTTAATTTTGGATTTGAGGCCAAAATACCCATCCAAACTGAATGATATATATTTTTTAATTAAAGGTTTAGTAAATATCTAGAACGGTTGAGAAGTATTTTATTTATTATTGTTTTAAATTATGAAGTATAATGCTATGAAAAACAATAAATTTTCATAATTTTAGACGAAAATTATTTGCGTTTTTATTTTTTTATTAATAACAAATTATCATATTTTCTACGTAAATGTGCTTACGTAAATAAAAATTTAAAAACGTTTTTTCGGGTAGATATTTTAAATTGTGTGTAGCAAATTTGTGTTCCAAAGTAAATTGGTCCTTTTTATTTTAATTTAAAGTCCAATATAAGGCTTATTTTATTCATTTATTTTATTTTATATATCATTATATTTTCAAAGCAGACGGGGTCATTTTTTATTTTTTATTTGCCGTTAGCCCCCAAATAATTGTTAAGGGTGCCTATAAAATAGCGAAAAATCAATTATTTAATGGCTTATATTTCATAATGTAAAACAAAAATAAATAAATTACTTCTAATTCGTAATAGATATTTACTATACTTTTTGGTGAGAAAAAGGATCATTGGGTTTAGGTGAGTATTTTGGCGTCAAATCCAAAATTAAGTTTTGTATGAAACAGGCCGCGCAACCGTTCCTCTTAATAAACAAATGTTTACTTACTTGCACTACTTGTTATTCCTAATACTTGTTTGCATATGGATATTTTTTACAATTTCTTGTTTATTGTAATGTATCGAAATATGTGTAACATATTATTGTACAGCTGTTTTATGGAGACTATGAAAAATAAATAAATAAATACTTACTTCTTCAATGAATGTAAAATCGATTTATGTTGTCGTTTTCAATAAAATTAAGAGAAATAAAAAAAATCCACATTTTCAAAAAAATGAGAAAAGCTTCGCTTCGGAAACATGTTGATAATTAGATGTTAAAATAGTGATTTAAACAAAACATTTAATGAAATAAATAATTAATGGATGTTAGGCATCTTAAATGCATAATTATTATCTAACTCCCTCCTCCCGAATCGATCCCTATTGTCACTGGAAAGAGATAGTGCCTGGGTAATTCGATCTCAAGATTCGTCGCGCGATTATGAGGGAGTTCATTGCCGCAATATCAGAGCAGCTGGCCAATTCTGGATTAGTGAAGTTATAGTGAGGTGAATTTAAGTGCTAAGAGAGGATATCCACGAAAAAGGGTAGGCCTTTTTCAATTTCCGTGGCATCCTCCTGTGTTTCTTTGCAGTCCTTCCTTCACCTCTTTTTTTATCTCATCTGGTTCTCCAGATTAACTTCGCCGCCAGTTCCATAATTGGTGTTCTTTCAGAGCTATCGAAACAATGGAAGTGAAAGGTATATTTTTTTCTCATTTAAAATAAAGCGTTTTTCTCAGATATTTGAATAGCCCTCATCGTTTATGGCAATAAATATTACAATCACTTATAATAAACATATTTATTGCTTAAATTGATCAAAAATATACATAATTCACTCGTTCATTTTATCTGAGAAGCGATCAGTAAATTTCACTCAATAGTTCCCACGATACAATGAGACGTGAAATTTTCCCAGTGAAAAAAATATTAAACTTACCTCTGAGAAAAGGACGCAACCTGCTACTATAAAGACAAACGCATTGCTGAGGAACGAACTCAAAGAAAGCAAATCTTCAATAAAGCTAGCCAGATCTGTCGGCACTTCAGTGAAAAAGTTCAACAGAATAAATTTTACTCATCGCTTCCATTCTAGGATTAAAGTAAGAAATGGTATCTTGTCGATTATAATAAAAACCACATCACTAAATTACGTAAGACCTTTCGACTGTTCAAATAAGAATTTGAACCATTTAAAAGGATTAATTAATTTCGACTAAAGCGCGGAAAAAATTGGGTTATTTCGAGAACACGGACACACTCTCAAGACACCTTCATAATTTCATCTCTTCCGTGCACGACATATATAATTTTTTTAATATCCCAACCAAAATTAACCTAAAATATTATTTTACCTTAAATAATTGACCGGTCAGTGGCTGAGTTGGCATCACGTCTGGGTCCCACCCAGGCCTCGCGAGTTCAATTCCTCGACTGGCTAAGTCTTCCATCAGAACACAAGTAATATCTTCCGCTTACTGTGATGGTAGTAGGAGATTTTCAAATATTGTCAGGTTATTCGTAACCTGAGAATGTTAGTCTTTCTTTAAAAAAAAGTATAATGTAAAATTCGAGTATATAATATGTTAGTTTGTTCGTTTGTTTCATTATTACAGCAAAATTAACTTTTTTACCTGTAAGAATGTGGTATACTTTAACTTGACCTCCGAGGGTCACTGAAGGGAGCGAACGGTTAAATTTATGTTTAAAAAATTAAAAGTTCTGCGAACAAAATGAAACAATCGACTCCAATTGCAAAACGTTCAAACGTGCAAAACTCACAGCTACGAAATGCGATTTTATTTTGTTCTACGACCCAAGCTCCAAACACTGTGTTCATAGCTTAAATATATTTTAAAAATATATTTATAGACAACTTATCGATACTTACTTAGAGCAAGTGGATAAGTTCGTGTATTTGAGACTTTTTATTAAATTTGTAAAATTTATTTCAATTTCTTAAAGACGTTCACCAAAATAAGGCGATAAACGTCACTTTGTAGATTGCAAACGCAAGCAATACAACCAATAATATAGCTTTACCTTCCCTTGCTTTAGGTTTCCAATGATTAAATTCCTCAAACTGTAATCTTTTAAATTTTATGAAATATATACCAAATCCCAATCACATACATTTCCCTAACTACCCCTGTAGAAAACATAGATAAATCGTTCGTAGTATTTCTTGCGTTAGCAGACTAATAAATGGGTATTTTTGAGTGCCCTTCTTTCACAAAAATATTATTTCTAACTTAAAATTACACCCAGTTTGCTAGAATTCACAACTTCCAAACTTTACCCCAAACCATTCATATCCCCGAGCAAGACCGGGTACACGCTAGCTAGTATTTGAAAAAATTAAGAGGTTAATCGAAAAGTTATTTCCTTAAACAACAGAAAAACCGCATGAATTCTTTTGCGTATTCACCAAATTTTAATACATACAACAAACGTAATAATAAACATCTTCAAAACATCTCCAATCCAGGAACATTGTTATTTGATTTTCTTTGAATTCTGTGATTTCATTTTCCGAGAAATTCTCCAAGAATGCGAATACGGGGCGTTCTGAGCAAAGTAGCTCTAAGATGATTAACATCTCTACGAGGTAATCTAGGGGAATGGGTTGAAGTCACCCCTTTCCACCCCCATCCACTCCCCCGACTGTCCCGGTGGGGGAAGGTAGTGGGCGGAGGGTGTACCGACAATCCCTTAAAAGCTGAGATAGGGATCTCCCGCAGTTTTCTATATCCTTTTATTAATCCACGTACGAAGTTATGCGGAACCTTTTTTGATACATAACAATAATTAATATTGCCGCATTTAAAAGTATTGCAGCAAATTTTGATGCAAACACAGTACTAACACAAATGCATTGTTTGCATACAGTATGATTAAAACTGGTTATTCAACTTGAGAACTGAATATACGAGTGAAAATGAAGAAAAAAAATTATGAAAAGAAGCACCTGTAAAACTAATCCGATTTCTAAATTCGATGATTGTAAAAACGTGTAGCTAATAATAATATGTAGGCATAAACAAAACAACAGGCTGTTTCTCAGAAACGCTTTGCAGGAACATCGCTGCCGAAAGCGCAGATATACCTATAGTGGCGAGAGAGTTTTTAATCATTGTGAGCAGTAGGAAAAACAGCGAATCAATTGGTTTTAAAAAAAACTTATCATAGACGTGGTAAGTTTTTGACTAGCTTTAGCCGATGTTGGTTGAGATAACCTGCCACATCAAATATTTAAATAACCAGTCAATTTGTGCACATCACATGTCATGGGTATTAAAAATTGCATGTATTTTTGACCGTACAATTTCATGAAAGAAAGCCAACATAATAGGATAATTATTTCGTTAGCAAAATTGTACTAATTAATTAACGTACCAACAGATGGCACTGATTGCTACATTCGCTCGTTTTATATTTGCACCGAAAGGCATGGCCTTTCAGACACTAATACAGGATGGCGTAAAAATACCGTTATGGTTTGAATGTTTAATAACTTTTTAAATTTATTTATATTTTTTATTTTTATTTCAGAATTTTGTGAAGAAAACTTGGGGAATTTGTAAAATGGAACACTACATAACAGAACAGCGATCAACAATTGTTGAATTTTATTTTTAAAATCAACGGTCAATTGTTTTGACGCAGCGTGCTCATCGTCGTTTTTTTAATGTGCGTACTGGACCTTCAGCACCAACAAAAAACCGCCTGGTTGCAAAATTTTCGACAACATGGTACAGTAAGACACCTTCCATGTACCGGAAGACCAGGTACGGTCCACGCGGAAGAAAATATCCAACGTGTTGTGGATAGTGTGCAGGACAGTCCGGAAACATCAACAAGAAGACGTTCGGCACAACTGGGGCTATCGCGGAGGTCCGTTCAGAAGATTTTGGCCACATTGCACATGTTCCCGTATAAGGTTCAGCTTGTGCAAGAATTGAAGCCGATAGACTACCAACAACGGCTTGATTATGCCATTTCATTCCAAACCATAACGGCAGTTTTGCGCCAACCTGTATAAACGAATCTTGAATGAGCATCGCGCACAGATATACATTTTTGTGTCGAATGAAGACATAATCTGAATATGATGTGTGCGTCTTTTTGCACACTTAGTTCCTGCCTTTGACACCTTATGGTAGTGAGTTCGGTAGGTCGGCACTGCATTTCTTAGTCAATATTTCGTCCGTGTTTTCGAAAGTATAAAGATATGTTTATCCCATTTCGTGTTGTGTATTTTGTGTAATGGACAATGGTCCGTTAATATATAAATAAAATAAAATAACATAAAATACTCCGCAATAAAACATTACTAAATTAATTTAATTACTGTTACTATTGTTAGTAAAGATAAATTTATAAAATTTGTAATATGATTGAAACTTTGTATACCCTACATTAGTGGAATTAAATACAGTTTAACCATTATTATTATATTATAACGAAACTATAATATTATTTCAAAACTGGAGTAGAAATTTAAAAGAAAGATTTTCTCGGATATTTGTGAGTTTAGATTTTAAATGTACTAGCAAGTGTACACAAATATTATTGAAAGGAATGCAGAAGTTAATCATCGTATATATATATTTGTAAAAAAAAATTGGAAGTTTTCATTTTCTATTTACTGGCATTACTAATTTTGCGAGCTATTTTTTTTCGTTTGAATTATGTCACTCGTTCAGGCAGTAGCAATATTAATATTTTGAAATCTGATTTCTGTATTTAATCTCTACTTCCTAAAATATTCATTGTTCTTCAAGTTTTATTAAAGTAATTTTTACTTCGTTTTTATTTTTTATTTGTTTGAAGTGCGAATTTCGTATTTTGATTTAAGATCCATAATGGATTCTCTGATATAAGATTGAAGTAATATAATATATATTCAAAAATTCAAAAAAACTGTACCATGCGGTTATCTGACTAAGCGTTAAAAAATAATAAAAATATCTTTTATTAAATTCCCGTAGAATATGATCTGGCACGATCTCCTTTCAGGAAGTACGACTAATTTCAAAACAGCCTTTGGACATTGATGTGAAAAATAATCACTTAGAACCTAGTGATTTTTTACAAGTTACATTTCTATTCTTTTGAAACATCTTGGTGTTGCCATTTAAAGCATATTAACTTTCTTTACGGACCTTGTACAATAAATATCTAGAATTACACGAGAAACATATTTTCTACCTAGTCGAGTTTTCTACCCCTGAGAAATTGTGCTCGATCGTTTTCAGGTTAAGATGCAGAGGAGTTGGATAAGAAGGGGCGGAGGAGGGGAATGATGGCTTCAAAAAAATAAACCAACCTAGTACAAATTTAAATTTTCATAAAATTTTCTTTGTTTTTATTAAAACGCCTTAAAAGCATTTTGTTCGCAGGATCGCAAACAGAATAAGTGGTAGATATACCTGCTTTGTATTATAATTTATTAAAAGAATCAAACACTTTATAGGGAAAACAAGTGTTTACTTATATTATGTCATTTGAAAATCAAAAAGACTTTTCATAAGGATATCAACATATCAAACATCTCAAAAATCTATTTTCTTATGAAGCGCTAACTTGGTGATGTGACATTATAATTTAAAAAATAAAACAATAACTTCGCTTACATCACTTTTATTTATACTTTTGCCGACCGGGTTTTGCTACTACCGTACCTTCTTCAGGGCAGTATACAACTAAACTATGAACTAAGATACACATGTGTTATTGATTGATAAAAACAGGCGAGTGGAGGGCCAAGAGTGGGAGATCAGCAGGTACCTGACCGGGAAGGGTGTGTACTTTATTTATTGGGAATAATTTAAGAATTGGACTTTTATTTATAAGTCCACTATTAGTGTTTTTGGCTTTCCTTATTTCTAAAACTTCTAAGTTATCTAGTCGAAAGCCTGTTCCATTTTTATGCAGTAAACTACTGCCTGTATTTTTATTGAATGTGTGGTCTGTTTCTAAGAGATGGTTGGCAAATTCGGATAACCCATTATTATTTAAAGCTATCATTATGTTTTATTTTAAGGCGGAAAGGGATTTTTTATTATTTCGAAATAATGATAATATTGTTACGCAATACGATAAACATAATGATTTTTAAGAGAAATATATTTATTTGGTATTTTAGAAATTTATGTAGACATAGCATTTATCAAAATCAAATCAGGAATTTGACCTTTTTCTGACCGTCCTACGTATGTTTTACCAAATGTTTTTAAATGTTAAACATTCTTAAAAAAAAATACCTTGAAGGTTTTTCTTTAAAATGCGAAGTAGAGATTTTCCAAAAACAAAAAAAAAACAGGCAGTAGTTTAATTTTTTCATAAATACTAACATCAATGTTTTTTAAAAACATACTGGGAAAGAAATACAAGTATTTACCTCGTCAAATAAAATTTACAAAACATACGTAGAACGGGCAGAATGCTAAGCTTGTATAAATTTTTGATATGTGTCATAAATATTTTTCTCGTTAA
>JAHDVE020008626.1:0-76577 GCA_022606495.2 Halesus radiatus | reverse complement strand
AAACTAATGACAATGTTACAAAAATTAGGGAAGTCTTACAATCTGATCGTCGTCTCAGTGTCCGCTTAATAGCGGAGAAGTGCATCATGACAAAGAAACGGTTGCGCGAAAGGATTCGCCGTGTTCAAAAGGAGATCGCCAATACCTGGATTTTGCATCACGACAATGCCCCCTCACACTCAGCTCTTGTCGTCCAGGAGTTCCTCGCTAAGCAAGTTGTGGCGACACTGCCGCAACCGCCATATAGTCCCGACTTCTTTTTGATCCCCCGCATCAAGCGAAGCCTAAATGGACGCTATTTGGAGACGTTGGATGGGGTGAAAACCGCTTCGACGCGGTGCCTTAAGGGGATTCCGTCTTCTGCCTTCCAGGGTGCCTTCTAAGACTGGAAGAAACGCTACAAAAAGTGTATTGAGGCCCAAGGGGCGTATTTTGAAGAATATTAAGTGTTTGTACGTTTATTAGCAATAAATTGTCTGGAAAAAAAAAATTCTCGAGAGTTTTGCGACAGACCCTGTATATCAAAATGTGAAACATATTTATTTATAATTTGATTACTAATGTCATAATTCCAGGCCATTCTAAAACTGGAAGAAGGGGGCCACGTGTTTGTGGCAGCACATACTTCAGCGGGTAAAACTGTTGTCGCTGAATATGCCATAGCGCTGTCAAAGAAACACTTCACCAGGTTAGTTTACAAAAAATAATTACTCTATTACCTATGCATATTCTTATTTTGGCTAATTTCTTTAATGCTCTCTGGCTTCTTGGATTGAGCAACAGGACTTCCCGCTCTGCCACAGACGCTATCCTCAACCATCACTGACATGAAATTTATTGATTTTGCACTTTATTACATATGACTTTTCTATTGACAAGACATCTCGTATCTTTAATGAGCAAATATCCAATTACTGTGTGAGATATTGAATAAAACATCGATTTGAATGCTTTTACAGGACTGTTTACACTTCTCCGATCAAAGCTCTGTCCAATCAGAAGTACCGAGATTTCTCGCGGACATTTGGAGATGTGGGGCTGATCACGGGTGACCTGCAGATCAACACCACTGCCAGCTGCCTCGTCATGACTACGGAGATCCTGCGCTCCATGTTATATCGCGGCTCCGATGTTGTCCGAGACCTGGAGTACGCCATCTTTGATGAAGTCCATTATATTAACAATGCAGAGGTTTGTTACCACATACTTAATTCGTGGTTGATTTCCATAATCAAAACCTAACCTAACATTTTTTCTACCATGTTTTTATTTTTCATTGTTGTTGTTGCTTCATTGGCAGCGTCTTTGAATATCCGATTTAGCACAACCTATCACCTAATCTTTCTTCTAAAATCTTTTATGTTATTTTTTTATTTAAAAAAAGACAAACGTTCCCAGGTTACGAATAACCTGACAACATTTGAAAATCTCCTACCATCACAGTTAGCGGAAGATGTTGCTTAGGTTGTGATGGAGGACTTAGCCAGCCGAGGAATTGAACTCACGACGCCTGGGTGGGACCTAGATGCAATGCCAACTCAGCCCCTGACCGGTCATTTGGTTTATTATGGTTATTGTAGATTATATTTTCTAAATGGATTTTTTAAAATTACTTACACTCTCCCTACAGCGAGGCTACGTCTGGGAAGAGGTGTTGATCCTCTTGCCGCCTCACGTCAGCATTGTGATGTTGAGTGCCACCGTCCCTAACACGCTGGAATTTGCAGATTGGGTGGGCAGAACCAAAAAGAGGAAGGTCTATGTAGTGTCGTCCACCCTCAAGAGGCCCGTACCTCTGTGTCACTACCTTTACACAGGTGACTTTCTTTGTTATACCTATGTGACCAAAGCGAGTTACTATCCGCGTTCATTTTAATAATTTATTTATTTATAATATTTTGGTGATGGCAACATTGGCCAACAAAAATTTACTAGCCAACACGAGTTACTACCTGAGTTCGATATAATTTATTTCATTTTTTGTATCGGTAATATTTAACTAATAGCAACACTGGGCTCTAGAAAAATGCGGTAAATCTTGTACCTGTCGAAAATTGCAGATACATATGAGATAACTTCTACATTCTAAAAAAAATGAAAGGTTATGCTATTTTGAAGAATTGTTTGATGATAATGTATGTGTTATTGTATTGTGAATTTGTTTAAATTGTCTTCAGGTTCCAGTGGTAGCTCAAAGGATGAACGATTCTTAATCGTGAACCAAGACGGAGTGTTTGTCCGAAGAGGTTTTGAGATGGCCGTGCAGGCCAAAAAAGATCGCACTTCTGCATTCAAGAAAGATTATGGACCCAAAGGTAATTTAGTTTTTATTCATGTACATTTAGTGATTTGTAAAATATCTCAGACAACATTATGTGTATTATCCAAATAGGTAAATCGGCGGATAAGAAATGATAATGAACATGAACATGTTGTTTGTTTTATTTTTCTCTTGTTAGATTTATCGCTATCACAGAGTGTACAGACAACTCTTTTCACTTCTCTGGATCATTTTTATTTAGTTACCCACAAGGTATTGTTTCTTATTTTTATATGTCTTTAACAAGTCATAATCAGTTTGTTAATATAATTATTTATAAAGGTGGCATCTGACTTGACCATTCACTCGTGAATATTTACCCGAATATTCGCTCGTCTCCAGAAATGTTCATGGTGCCAGAATATTCATAGTGAATATTCACCTCGGCCCGCTCGGCTGTGCTCCACACTCCGAGTCGAAATGGCGGATGTAGAAGTTGTATGTGCTGCATTCCTTCTAATCCGATACTGCTATTTAAAAAAGAAAAGAAAAGAAAAATGAAAAATGAGAAAATGCGTTTTTTATATACTTACACCAATAAACGCATTTCTGGGCGGGATGCACTTGTGACGATGTTCGGTGCAGCAACTGACATTTTTTGCCGAATGGCGAACATTTACAAAGGGATTCGCTAAAACACCGACATACATTCAGAGCGCGATTGGCTCGACTCGCTGTATTGACATGGCGAATAATCGTGTTGGAACGTGTTCACAACGAGCGAATGCTCACAACAGTCACCACTATTAATCAATATTATCCTCTATTTTTTAATCCCATATTTATTTATGTTTATATTTTCTGTTGTTTTTTTTCAGTTTCATGTTTCATTTAAGTTATGTTAATATTATCTTTTTCAGCGATTAAATATTACAATGAGGTTTTTAAACTTCAATAAAATAATTAAATATTAAAAAATTTACTTTTACTTTGTTTAAGAGAGTTTCAATTGATATTTTTTCTTGAAAGGGCCTGCCGACTGAACTCCATCAAATGTGTCTGGTTTTGCTCATTCTTGATGGCGCTGATCCTCAATACATATTATTTTTTATTGTTGACGAATGTCAAATTTGGTTGATTAACCCCTTGAAAGCGCGGATTTTCGTCTAAGAGATCAAAGAAAGAGGCAAAAAACTAGAACGTTTACCGCACTATATGTCAGCTGAGTGTAATTTCGTAATTACCGACTTGTTTTTTTGCAAAATGATGCTTATATAAATCGTACCATCTTAATGTGTTAATGGTTTTATAAAAATTGTATGTATATATCATATGTAGTTTCCCCAGAATACCTTCATATATTTAGAGAAATGTTACAAAAAAAAGATAAATATGTATGAAAATATTTTTGAAGTTTTACTATATTTTCCATAAAGTTAAATAGGTGCCCTTCACAATAAAAATTAAAATACAAGATTTTCCTGTAAATAAGTAAGGTAATATGACTGTATGTTGTAGCATGTAATGACATTAAATGAACCGAATTGATGGTATTTCGATATTTGTAAAGCACCTTGTAACGTTGGGCGCTAAAAACCTGTAACCTCGCCTGCTATTGCTCGACTCTATCTCAAGATTCGTGGTTGAGTCTGATGGATGAAGAACGGGAAAGTGGGATGTATATCATGATACTAGAAATAAAACCCTATTGAAAGGAAAAACATAATGTTTATTGGCTCTATAACCAGATTGTAATGTTAGAGGAAAAAGAAGAGTAGAGAGGAGGATTAATATTAAAACGAAACCATTTCCAGAATAAAGGGATGGCTCTTGTGGACGGATTCTTATTCTCAGGTAAGGCCGCTACAGTCCTGATGTTCGCCGATTCCCACCATCACCATCCGCGAGGTCTATGACGACTCTCGGCAGCGCCATCCGCCACAGCATCTTCCGTGCGGTCCAGACAATAATAGGGGAGGATGCTACCTTTTTGTCCTGTATGGTCGTCGATATATCCCGTTCATCCTCAGCATGGATTCTTTTTCCAACGCACCTGGCACACGCGGTTGGATTTGATCACTTTACAGAATTGGCCATCCGTAATTAAAAAAACATACCCACTTCGGGTAAATAGGGTAGACGCTCCCTGGCGTCAAACAAAACAGGAAAACTAAAAAACTCCACTTCTATCACGTCGAACTCCGTGGCCCGCGTCAGGTTACCTCTGTCGCCATCTAGACCCCGCTTCTCTCTCTGTCGGATGTGTCGTCCATAGACATGTCATGAAATCTTGTCATAGACAATTGCAATGTGTATGTAATATTTTTCAGTTGGCGCGCGCGCACGTGTGACAAACGTGAAGTGAGAATATTTTAAAGGTGTTTTTGAATACACTAGATGATGTGTACCCGGCCTTGTTCGGGTATACTTTTTTTTTTTAATAAAGTTATGAAGTTGTGAATTCTTGCCTGTCGTTTGGGGCCATAATTGATTTGACAGCGAAAGCAATATCTTGTGACGACTGTTACTATATCTAAACAGAGTAACATTAATTTTAAAAATTTATTTCATTCCAAACATTTATTTTTTCAAAAATAATAATAATAATAATGGATGATTTGAATAGCTCCATTTTTGTGAAAAATCACCTCAAGGCGCTGAATAAATAATAAAGTTTTTAAGTAGGTACCTCCTTGTGTTTTCCATTTTGAAAATATTCTACCCAAACAAAACTTCTTTTGAAAATGTAATCTGTGGCTAACCAGGGTGGTATATCTATGGGCTAACCTCAATACAACATGGCAGGTTCAATGTTTTCATACTAATTTTAAAACGTTTTAGCAAACTACTCTCTAAACCTTCCTGGCACTAATAAGAACAAACTGTCCTATTTTCAGCGAAACCGGTCAAGTAATTTTCGAGGAAAATCAAGGACACACAGACAAACATTCATTTTTGTATATAGAGATTGTACAAACATATTTAAAGCTTAAAATCCCTTGAGAATGTGACCATTCTGAATCAGCTCCATAGTGCGCGTTGGCATTCCATGGAATAATGTGGATGCCGCGTTGGATTTCCACAGGTCAATAAGAAAATGCTTTGAAGAGTCCCGGCTGTCAAATGATTTTTATATGGGGACCTATTTTAAACCGGGACCTACAAGCTTGGGTTATTGTTTTATCCGTGACTGGCAGGGAAATTAAATGTTTGACCAAGTTTCTATCGAAAAGTCCTCTGCTTTATAGAATATGTAATCACAAATAACGTGGCTTGGGCATGTACCCAGGATGCCAACAGAACATAATTCTAATCGTAATTCCAGGGAGTAGATGTCCAGTTGGTCGATCATTTAATATTGTGTATCTTTGCCAATTATTGTTTAAATATGACATTTATTTCCAGATGTGATAACACGGCAGAAGCTCTCCGCTCCATTGACCTGACCACAGCCCGGGAAAAGGGGCGCATTCATTCCTTTATTCAATTGTGACTGAAAAGGCTGAAGGAACCTGATAGAAAACTACCGCAGGTAGGTCACAATATCAGTAACTAAATTCCCTTTTTTTATTTCATCAAATTAACCCTTCCTTGCCGGTGCTGTCAACTGATTCAACATGTCTCTAATTATTTCAATATCTCTGTAAATATAATAAAAGAGAGTTCATATTTTAGGTGTTCCTCAGCAATACATTTATGCATTTAATAAAATAATTAAAATATATAAGTATGTATAGAACGCAACAGAAAAAATGTTTGTCAAAAAATTAGTTAATAAATATTTACGAGGTGTGTTCAAAAGAAAGGGTGAATTTTGAATTTTCGCGGGCTGTGTACATTCGATTATCGAATTTTTTTTTTGTTATGTTGGTACACATATGCTTATCATATGTTAGCATTATCAGCCATTTTGGATTAGTGGTTTGTTTTTGACAACTGGAAAGGTTAGTCACGTTTTTGTGTGTTCTTCGATTTTTTACTTTTGAAAAAATGGATCAAAGAATATGTATTAAATTTTGCGTTAAAAATGGAATAAAGTGCTCCAACGCACTTAAAATATTGACTGTGGCATTCGGCGAGTCTACTTTGTCTCAAAAAGTGTTTATAAGTGGTACAAGCGCTTTACAGAAGGCCGAGAAGATGTTAATGACGATGAGCGTCCTGGAGTTGCAACCACGTCAACAAACGAAGAAAACATTGAAACAGTGAAGAAAATGGTTTTGGAAAATCATCGAATCACAATTAGGGGATTTGCAGAGGATGTTGGTATATCAATCGGCTCATGCCATGCAATTTTCTCGGATGTTTTGGGCATGAAACGTGTGGCAGCGAAGTTTGTTCCGAAATTGCTAAATTTTGAGCAAAAGCAACGTCGCATTAGTATCGCTCAGGAGTTGTTGAATGACGTCAACGACGATCCAGATTTGCTCAAAAAGGTCATAACTGGTGATGAAACGTGAGTATATGGTTATGACGTCGAAACCAAGGCCCAATCATCCCAATGAAAGCGGCCAGAAGAGTCAAGACCGAAAAAAGCACGCCAAGTTCGATCAAATGTGAAGGTTTTGCTCACTGTTTCAGGTCGTACGGTTAATAAGGAATACTATAAGGAAGTTATGCAACGTTTGCGTGAAGCGATATGGCTCAAACGATCGGAATTGTAGAAAAACAAATCATGGATTTTGCATCACGATAATGCACCAGCTCACACATCAATGCTTGTTTGTAATTTTTGGCCAAAAACAACACCGTAATCATGCCTCAACCACCGTATTCACCAGATTTGGCTCCCTGCGACTTTTTCCTATTCCCAAAACTGAAGAGACCAATGAAAGGAAAGCGTTTTGCCACAATTGATGAGATAAAGTCAGAATCGAAGAACGAGCTGATGGCCATACCGAAAAGCGCATTCCAGAAGTGCTTCAAGGATTGGAAGAATCGCTGGCATAAGTGCATTATATCTGAGATTACTTTGAAGGGAAGAAAATGGATATTGATGAATAAATAAATACTTTTCGAAAAAATTCAAAATTCACCTTTTCTTTTGAACACACCTCGTATGTCTGTGTGCGTTGATAACCGAGTGGTGCGGTAGTGAGCGAGTAGGATACGGGGTTTCGCTCACTGTGCCACGATGTCCAGTCATCAGTAGTAGTCAGCGGTCTGCCGGCTGTAATGGATGAATCATGCGTTTTATTCATGGCTCATGTTTTTTCCTCCTTTTCACCACTTTTATACAATATTTTACTAATGTACATGTATGTAATATTAATAAATTGATTTACATAAGTAATAAATGTAAAAAATTATACAACTTACAAATTCTACATGTGTACCCTGTACACTGAGTGTACAGCACCGGAGCTCGAGGAATTTGGTAAGATCGTAAGAAAGGGGTTAATATAAACTAAATTGTACTCTTGATAAAAAAATTGATTTCAACTTTTAAGGTAATGTTTTAAAATTTTCTTGTTTGAATTTACTGCAAAATCAATCCATTGTTTTAGAAACTATGCGATTAAACTAATGCCTAAAATAAATGCTTATTTTTTACAGATCCTAAGAATGCAGTCTCTATTAGCATGTGGAATTGGAGTTCACCATAGCGGAATTTTACCCATTCTCAAGGAAATAGTTGAAATGCTGTTCCAAACAGGACTGGTATGTAAAAAATAACTTTTCTTCAGTGTCTTAATTTCTGCTTTTTTACAATTACTCCACACGGGAGGCCCTGAGGGAAATTATTTCCCTTAAGGCCTATATCATCTTTGGGGATGCTGTGTGGAGGGTCTTTTAGAGGATAGGAAGGAGTGAACCTGCGAATCTATCAAACAGACCCTCCCGTTTTTGCACAGAGTCAAGAGTTTTTTTCAGATATTTTGGGGCTCCCGACCAGAGGTGGCTGCCAAATTCTACAGTGGGACGCACTTGCGATTTGTACAGGGTTAGCAATTGTGTACTATTAAAGTATCTGCAGGCTCTGTACAATACGCCCAGCTTCTGAGTGGCTAACTTTACTCGGGCTTCGATGGACCCCCCATACCTGAACTGGTCACTTAAGGTTATACCAAGCATATCAATGGAGGGCTTGTTAGGACGATTGCTTCCATTAAAGGAGACTAGATTGTCATTTCGATGCCTTTTAGACATAATCAGACATCATTGGGTCTTTGAAACATTAAATTCGACGAGGTTATTCTTACCCCAAGAGGAAACCCTCTCGAGGTAACTGTCCATTCTCTGCTTCAAAGCCCTCTGAGCCGTTGGAGCTTATTGTCATTCAGCCAGTCAACGGCATCGGAAGTCATTTTTTGGTCCAGCACAGGTGTGCCTCTGGGGAACTGGTGAAGTCAGCATTCTTGTATAATGTGTTCTGTTGTTTGCATTTAACTAACTTACTATTTCTTTTAGGTCAAAATCCTCTTTGCAATGGAGACATTTGCCATGGGAGTTAACATGCCGGTTAGGACGGTGGCTTTCGATTCGGTTTCTAAATTCGACGGACTGGAAATGCGAGGGCTGTTGCCCGCAGAATTCATTCAGATGGCCGGTCGTGCTGGAAGAAGAGGTAAGAATGTTGTTTAACCTTTGTGACCGCTTAACAAGTGTTATTGCATTACATATGTTTGGCACTGCTTGTCGCAGCATTCAGTTATAAATACTACATAATATTCAAGTAAAAGTCCTATCCACGTTTACATTTACTTGATACATAAATATATGTACATATAAATAATGAATGATTAGATGGCTGCCAATTGAATTTTTCGTTGGTATAATTTTGAATTGATTTCTACCAGTGAACTAAACATTCTACCGTACCTTAACAAGGTTTACTTTGCAGCCGACTATAGGAAGAACTAACGAACGAAAAAACTATTTCTTTTTTAAATCCATAGATTTTGTTGTATCCACAAAATTTTGACTAGCGATGCCACCGACTGTAAAGTTGATTTTTTTTTTATTTCATATAAAAGTATTGATAATTGTAACAGATTTGGGGAAGGTTGTTTCTTGGAAGATTTTCCTCAATATTTGAATGTGTAATAAATGTGAGGAAGGGAGGTTCTTTGACTGAATTCGTGCAGGGAGAATAATAATAATAATTGGATGATTTGTATAGCGCCGTTTTTGTGAAAAATCACCTCAAGAGCGCTGTACAAATATTTCTTAACTAATTATGTACAAACAGATACAGAAAACATACTTACCTGGCAGGTCGCTTCAGATGAACACAGTTTTATTAGAAAATTTATTTATAGAGATGATAGTTTTACATGGTTATTTGTTGCTCCTTTTCTATTGATGTTACATTTATTAGAAGATTGGTAGCAGAAGAAGAGTTGGTATTTATTGAAATACTTATAATTTTTAGGACTTGAAAGCATTCATAAAACGAATTTTAAGACTCGAAAATATCTATAAAATTACCCTAAAAAGTGTAAGAAGCTTTTAATAAATATTAACTTTTTTTTATTTGACACTTTGGTTATTTACAGTGTTGCGGGCTGTGGACGCATTTGCGCACCGATGCGTGAATTTTTTTATTATTTTTATTTATTTAATGACTTTTTAGGTAACTACTAACCGGCTAGCCTAGCTAAGCAATTTACAGGTGAATTTCTTCAATTTATGGATACGATTGTCTGAAAAGATGTGTTTTAAGTTTAGTTCTGAATTCTGTTGAGTCTTTGATAATTCTTAAGTCATGCGCAGTTCATTCCAGGCTTTAGGTCCTGACACTCCGAAAGCACGATCCCCGAACTTAGTATTAAGTGTGCGCTTCGGTTCCTTCAACCTGCCGATAGCTGATGACGCTGCTGACCTAAGGGTGGACTGCCGTGAGTTGGTATTTTCGGGAATACACAGTTCTGATAAGTAAGCCGGAGCCATTCCGTTAAGTGACTTAAATACCATCCAGCAGAGCTTGAACTGGATTCTTTCAGGACATTTGAGTCAGTGGAGTTTAGATAGGGAAAACTGTCTGGTTTGAGATTAGAACATTATACTTTATGGAAAGGAAGTAAAAACTATTAATTAGAAATAAAAAAGGAAAACAGGACAGATAGAGAATATGTGGAATAATTATTTTAATCCGTACACAGCTCAACAAATCAGATCAGATATCCACACTCCGCGACTCGATCTTGAAATTTTTAATTAATGACTGTTTTTTCACAAGCAAAATAATTTTTATTTATAATTTTGTCGATCGCAGATATATGTGTGGCTTATCAGTGAACTTATCTTTCGAAATTACAAGCATGTATGTATGTCATCCGCGGTTAAAGGGTTAATCAATTGAATTGTGTACAAACATGTAAAAATATTTAATTATTTAGGTCTTGATGACACCGGCGCTGTCATAATCCTGTGCAAGAAAGATGTCCCCGACAGTCATACCCTCAAAGCCATGATGCAGGGAAAACCTATGAAGTTATCATCGCAGTTCAGAGTCACCTATTCTACAATGCTGAGCTTACTCAGGTAAATATAGAAATTAATAATTCAAACATCCGGAACAAAATGTCTCCAGTCATATGCTGCTTCCTTCCTGTTCTTTACGCTTATTGCTATGGTGTTTCCCTCCAACTCTTTACGCGTATGGCTGCGATGTTTACCTCCTGTTCTTTACGCTTATGGCTGCACTGTTTCCCTCTAGTTCGTTCCGCTTATGGCTATGGTGTTTTCCTCCAATTCTTTAGGCTTGTGGCTGCGGTGTTTCTCTCCAATTCTTTACGTTTATGGCTATGATGTTTCCCTCCATTTCTTTATGCTTAAGGCTGCAGTTTTTCCCTCCAATTCTTCACGCTTATGGCTGTGGTGTTTATCTCCAATTGATTATGCTTATGGCTGCAGTGGTTACCTCCAATTCTTTTTGCTTATAGCTGTGGTCTTTACCTTCAATTCTTTACGATTATGGTTTGCGGTGTTTTCCTCCAAAACGTCCTGCCACCTCAGTTTAGGCCTGACAACATTCTTTTATTATAATTATTTACGGGTCATACATTAATTTTAAATAGCCAGCTTCCTCTTCAGAGACCTTAAGTATAGATTCTTAAATGAAACACTGACTTGTAAAGTTAGCAGACAACCGACTTATTGAACGAGGGCATCCCTTTTTGTGGGGATAAAAATATATGGTGCCTACACATGTCATTAGGGGTAATTATTCTAATCTCTAAACAGGAATGCATGGGAACACTAAAGGAACAAAGAACTTACTTTAAAATGCGTCATAATGTCAAATATTAATTGTATAAGTTCCGTGGTTGTGGGAATAATAATTTAGCCCTGCAAAACCTACGGGAAGCATATACCATGATTTTATATAAACAAGAGAATTCAAAGAACCTTTTCTAAAGATGCATCATCGTCAAATAAGAATAATAATACGTAACACATAAAAATAAAGATCCATATCACTTCTAACATTTTAGGTATACGTTCCTGGTATTCAATACAATAGAGAAGCCTCTTTGTTGGTTTTCTTCCGTCCTCTTAGTGAACACCGTTCCAGTTTTATGAATCATGTTATTGACGGAGCTTACTACGCATTCTGTTCAATTATAGGGCAACGAGCGTGACCGTGGAAAGCGTGATGCAGCGCTCCTTCCGAGAGTTTGGCCAGCAGTGCAAGGCTTGAAGAAAGAGCTTGAAGAACTCGAGAAGGTTGTGGAGATGTACACCAAGGAACCCTTGCCTCCTCACCTGGCTGCTCTGGCGGAGTTCCACGATGTTGCCGCGGACTATCTCCAGGAGATGTCGGACCTGATGCCCATCCTGCTGGAACAACCCAAGAAATATATCCTGCCGGGTAGAATCTTGGCTATCAGTATTGGGAAGTATGTAAACCAGCTTGCGGTGTGTCTCAATTTTCAAGGTTTGTACTTATTTATTTACTTTATATATATAGCTCTCATAAACGGACCTAACCCCAGACAAACCAGGCAACTACTCAATATGGACTGAAACTCACTGAGGGGACTGAGGGACACTGCCACCTCAGGATACAGATGCATCTATTGGGAGTGTAAAACACCAATAGATGCAGGAAATGAGAAGAGAATGAAGAGACTCCAATTTACCTATGGTGCTATTGTCCCGCCTCGATGAGAAAAAGGCTCAGCAACCTGAGAAGACATTTTGTGGGACCAAGAGACATAACCGAATGTCCAATGACAACCCTGATGGAGTTTATCAAAGGTACCGGATTACTGTCAAAGAAATAAAGTAAAATGAGAGATAGCACAATGGGCCTATGGCCCGAGTGTTCACGGGAGTTATGCAAACCGTCTCTGTATCGACAAATAAATACTTTATAAACATTTTTTTAACTCAAATCACCTATCCAATTAACTTGATGTTAGAGATGCTCAGATGCTAGAGATGCCATTTGAGTAGTTTTGAGGAGTATGGCTTAAACTGAAGACTCAAAGATATTTAAAGTCATACATCTTTATTCACTGATAAAATGACACTTTACGAAGATTGGGAGCCACTTTTTATCTTAATTTTCATGATGATTGACTTCTAACAAATAAAAAAATTGGTTGTTGCTGTTTTTAATTCTTCAAAATGTTGACCATTAAACCCGCTCCATTAACTGTTAAGCGCAAATCTAGCAAAACCACTTTGTCCTACGACCAGGATTTTTTTTTTATCTATGGTTGTAAATTAAAATTATTTTCAAAATTCACAATCATAATTACCAGGATCTGCCAAATTTTACTCCGCGATCAACCGGTTGGAAACCCTTCCTTTACATCCTTCAGCCGTGCAATTTATTTTCTAAACATCTAACTCCATGTTTGTTATTATGGCATGGAATATAGATAATATGTTCATCCAACTAGATGCTCTGATATTTATCTTCAAAAATGCTTAAGTGCCCGAGCACCCAAGTGCCTAATTGATATTATTTATCAACAGAACTGTAAATGTCCATGCCTTCGTGTTTTAAATATTCAGGACCTCGTCTGGCACCGTACAAAGTCCTCATCCTCGACACGGAGAACTCCGACATGGAAGACCAGACTCCGTCCATAGAGAAGACTGACATCTGGTACTCCATGTGCGGCCTGGCCCGGGGGCCCGACTCCTTCGGCTTTGACCAGACAACCCTCAAACACCTTGTCATCTGCGTCGGCACCAAGAACATCATCGGAGTCACCACGCAAAGCTTCAACTTTGACTGGGCCCTGATCATCAACGATTACGAGAAAAGACAGATAGCGCGGTTCCGATCCAATCCTCCTGGAGAAACTTGTAAATTAGCCGTCATGAAACTGTCGCAACTTTCATTCACAGCTTTCAATATGATTAAACCACTCGAATTCATTAATTTAAGACATGACTTCAAAATTCATTGTGGAGAAATATTGAAATCAATTGAAAGGGTTGATAGTTCAAAGGTTAGTCACATATTGTTTTATTTATTTGTATTAACCCATTGTAGTAGCCGTCCAATAAATATCCGTAGTTTGCGCAAACTAATCGATTTATAAATATTATATATGCGCTGGTTCTTAAATTTAAAAATAGCAATGGACTTTCCTAATTTTGCGGCATGACAGGAAGGACAGATGATATTCCAAAAACTTACCCCTAATCCATGTTTTCTCCACAAGGTTTCTTCTTATCATCTGGTGCACATTTCGCCTCACAAAACCTCCACTGGTCACTGTCATAATTCTATTTTTTTATTAGTTTCTATTTAAAGGTTTTACATGTATGTGACTTTAGTAATAATTTCCAAGTACAAAGCATAATTATAAGAACAGTAAGTAAGTAAAGCATGTTATTATAATAAAAGTACAAAGTCACAGCATTCACAGTCCTCCTCACTAAGGTTTCCTGGTCTGAGGCGGCCTGCACTTTTTTTTTTTTTAAATCCGTTTATCTTATCTCTTTGATTTTATATAGTTTGCAAGTTCATAATCACTAATTTCTCAGCCATGTTTTGACTCTATTTTTAATGATATTTATTCTGTATTTTTTTTTAATTGATTTTGTAAGGCATTATAAAGTTTAACTATTATACTAGTTTAACTACTATAATACTATACATAGTTAAAAAATATCCAATCACAGATAATATCCAATCTTTTATAGAGTTTTATAATGGCGAGATCACTATTGTATTTGCAATATGCGAGTTCGAAAGAGTGGTGGTGCATTTTAAGTGGAATGCAGCGGACAATGACATAGGTAATAACTCTATGGAAATAGGGATCTATAGGGGAAGCGGTACGATGCAACATGACGATACGCTCTTCATCTGGTCTGGGAGACCAGATGACGAGAGGGCGTCTCAGAGTGTTGCAGCGTTACTGTCTCCCAGAATGGTTGAATTTATGCTGCAGTATGAATGCATAAGTCCAAGAATCATTTGGATCCGATTCAAAATCGGTGTGGAAGGGTGTTTTTTGTTGTGTGCTATGCTCCTGTTAATTCTGAAAGCGATGAAGTGAAAGATGATTTTTGGACTAGCGTGAGAGATGTAATGGGACTAAAAAATTTGAACGAAAGGATTATAATGGCAGGGGACTTAAATGGGTGGGTGGGAATTAGGTGGGGATGGATTTGAATCGACTTTAGGTATGTATGGAGATAGAGTTAGAGTGGAACCTTTTTGAATCGAATACCTGAGGAAATGAGAGGTCAATTATTGATTTTGTGGTAATTGACTCTAGGTTGAGAGACGTTACCGAAGACACAAGAGTCTTCAGAGGGGCTGAGGTTGAAACCGACCACTTCCTGGTTGTGTCGAGAGTAAACCTTTTCCGCGACTGGCTCTCGAGAGTGAAAACGATGTCGACTCCAACAAGAGTCAAAATAGAAAAACTACAAAACGATATTGAGAGAAGTAAGTATGAGAGTTGTGTAGAAAGGAGATTGAATGAGAAGGAAATGAACGGTCTAAGTATAGATGAAACATGGAACCACATAAAAGTGAGTCTCTGTGAATCTGTTAGAGAGGAATGTACCAGGGGTGTTAGTTGAAGTTTGCCGGTTTTTTTAATAAAGAAAACGCTTAATTCTCAAGGGAATCTCAATAATTTTTTATTCAAAGTATTGACCATCGGATTCTATACATTTTGCCCATCTTTGAGGCAAATCATGAATACCATTCCAAAAAAAAAATTGACCGACTGTCATTGAGCTACGACCAAACCGAATGAACTATCAATGCTGCGGAGCCAATGAAAGTTAAGTGGTTTGTAGTAGTATGGGTGAACGATGTTGGCGACACTTTTGTGAGTGTAGTTTCATACTAATAATGGTTCATGGCCTATCTCCCTTGTTTCAATTACCTAATGGTCTGGCATGTACTTTTAGTTGTTGTTTACAAGTCTCACCATGTATTTCTCCTCCACCTTGGACAGCTCCATGTCCACGGCCTTGATGGCGTTGATACTCTACAGCGGGCTGGTCTCAATGGGCGTCTCCGACTGCGTGCGCA
Organism: Halesus radiatus; assembly: GCA_022606495.2. NCBI lineage: Eukaryota > Metazoa > Arthropoda > Insecta > Trichoptera > Limnephilidae > Halesus > Halesus radiatus. The sequence goes on along the minus strand of JAHDVE020008626.1, from coordinate 60,852 downwards.
CCTGGAACACGAGGCAGCTGAGCATGGCTGCGATCTTTGCTGGCACCAAGTCCGTGAGGATGTTGCGGAACACCAGCTCCGTGATGATCAGCTCGTTGGTCTTCATCTCGCAGGCCACCCGGCCCTTCATCGCCACCCGGTTCTGGTCGTCCACATAACTGGGGAAATTACACTTTATTACCAATCTCATGGAGGGTGGTGCAATATCATGAATTACATATTGTGCAAAATCCGTTATGTAAAAAGAGACAAATTTTCAGGAGAAGCAAATAAATAATTAATTCAAAATCAGTCTTTAAGCCTAAGGAAAAAGATAAGATCTTCATTAAAAAGAGCCAGAAGAGCGCTCCTGGAGTGACCTGCCAAGTAAGTACGTTTCTGTGTCAGTTTGTATATAATAATGATAAACCCTAGCAAGTAATATTTGGAGGTGATTTTTCACAAAAACGGCGCTATATAAATTATCCGATTAATATTATTATCTGGCTATTCAAATCAAGTCACTAAACACGGCTCAAGTTATTTCAAGCAACATTTCGATTCTGAATGGCGGTCTTTCACCAGGGCGATATTGAGAGTATCTACCTTATATAATAATTTATTTTTTAAAAGACAAACATTCCTGGGTTATGAATAACCTGACAATATTTGAAAATCTCCTACTACCATCACAGTAAGCAGAAAATGTTGCTTGTGTCGGGATGGAGGACTTAGCCAGCTGAGGAATTGAATTCACGACGGCTGGGTGGGATCCAAACGCGATGCCAACTCAGCCACTGACCGGTTGTTGACCATAAGGCATAAAATCTCTCTTTGGGCTGCAATAGCATTAGGTATTATTGTTTTTGCTGCACAATGTCTTTGAGTTTTTGATTTGAAAGCATTAGCCTCAAAAGAGCCCACAAAAAAGAACCCTGCAAAAATTTTGTTGTTGGTTTACTTACTTCAGTTCTTTCAGCACTTCGAGCATTCTTTGGTAATCTGGATAGAAAGCCATTGCTTCATAAGAGACGAGCACCTTTAATTTCCTGTACTTGCGTTCTATCTGCTTCCTTTCGAATACAATCGCAAATTCTTTTTCGAAGTTTGCAATGTTGGTAGCTGGAATTAGATTTTGCAATTTTCTCTGAAAAGAAAAGTAAATTGAATTAATCAAAAATAACGACGGATTATAGATTCTTAACTAACTAACTAAACATAACGCCGTTTCTCCGCAGGGGTAGGCAGAGAGGACGGACCGCCAAACAACTCGATTTTGGCATACACTTCTTGCTTCATTCACATTCATACATCGTCTCATACATTCTCTTCTATTATTCCGAGTTCTGACATGGCCCGACTCAAGTATTTGATTCACTTGATCGTGCCATGTCTTCCTAGGCTTCTTCTTCTGTTCACATTCGCGTCATACATTCTTCTTACACTCCTTTCTTCATTCATTCGCTCCACATTCCCAAACCATCTAAGCGTCCCTTTATTAATCTTGCTCACTACGCTTACATCAGCCTTGCATTCTTTACGAATCTCAATATTTTTCACACTATCATACATGGTTTTACCACACATTCGTCTCACAGATCTTTTAAAACTTAAGTTTATTAAAACCGTGTTTATTAGCAAAGACAATGAATTCAATGAATTGGTGAATAAATACATTATTATTACAATTAAAGGTATTTCTGCTTAAAGTTCGCCTGCCAGGTATATTAATGCAAATGAGTTTCAGCAATTCAGGGCTGTCCATCAGAGATTTTAAGATTTCAAATGAAAATAATAGGTCGGTTAACACTCTCCTATCTGATAATTCAAGAAATCTAGTTTCGGTGCGTAAGTTGTTGTGGTTAATAAATTCGATAGGAATTATCGTTTTAAAATTTAAGTAGGAGGAATTTATTTTGTACTAAAAAACAAACAAGTGGAATAAAGTTATAAAAGATTTTAAATAAAAAAATAAAAATTATGTTAAATTGGAATCCGCCATGAACGTGAGAATTAATAGACTTGCCCTGAGTACCGTTTCAACGGCTGGAGACAAAGATCGCGTGACATCAATTTTGGCACCAGCCTAGTTCGCTGCCGTTCACGTGTGTATCGCGTGATTTTTACTGCGGTAAGGAAATATAAAGCATTTATAAATGGGTCAATCTGAATACTCGGTTTTTGTAAACGTGTACATAAATTGGCGGTACGCCTAGCTAGCCCCCCTTATTTTGGTTTCTTCCCCTTTAGTGTTAGGGCATCTCAATGTATTATTTGCTCTATGAATTCCACCATGATTTAACAGTTTCAAAATCAGAAATAAACATTTTAAAATATTAAATATTTTGGTTGGTCTACTAGTCTCATTAAAATTTGCGACTTTAGTTCTCTTTAAAATATCTGTCTAGGTCACACTTTTAGGGATTCTAAGTTGTTCACTTAAATATTACGAAAAAATCAAACATCCGTTTTTTACAACACCAAAATTCGAAACAAGTCCTTTTGGCGCCATTTAAGTGTGCTGCCTTCTGATTGGTTTAAAATGAACCAATCACAAAGCACCGTCGCGACGTCAATCGATCTGCAAGAAATTCGCTTGACGTCTTAAAGCTGTCAAAATTTAAGGCCCTTTCAAGAAAATTAGCAATTTAAACTCTCTTAAACAATGTAAAAGTAAATTTTTTAATGTTTAATTATTTTATTGAAGTTTAAAAACCTCATTGTAATATTTAATCACTGAAAAAGATAATATAAACAAAACTTAAATGAAATATGAAACCGAAAAAAAACAACAGAAAATAAAAACATAAATAAATATGGGATTAAAAAATAGAGGATAATATTGACAAAGTATTGGATTTGAAATATGATATCGATGAAGATGACATTAATTGAACTGGTCTCATTAGCTAAGTTGGTAAAGCGGTTGTCCCGGAAATAATATAGAGGTCCTGTGTTAGAGTTCCAGATGCAACGGATATCTTTTTATTTTCTGTTTTTTTTTTTCAGTTTCTTGTTTCATTTAGGTTATGTAAATATTATCTTCTTCATTGATTAAAAAGTAAAAGTAAAGCCATTACCTGTTTCTGGAGAGTATGAAAGATACAACTGGTAGTAGATTATGCTTCTGCAAATGGCTGATGAAGGCGACCCACATTGTCTGCTCCTGGTTGTGAGTCAGGTGATTCCTTGTCAATACAGCGAGTCGAGCCAATCGCGCTCTGAATGTATGTCGGTGTTTTAGCGAATCCCTTTGTAAATGTTCGCCATTCGGCAAAAAATGTCAGTTGCTGCACCGAACATCGTCACAAGTGCATCCCGCCCAGAAATGCGTTTATTGGTGTAAGTATATAAAAAACGCATTTTCTCATTTTTCATTTTTCTTTTCTTTTCTTTTTTAAATAGCAGTATCGGATTAGAAGGAATGCAGCACATACAACTTCTACATCCGCCATTTCGACTCGGAGTGTGGAGCACAGCCGAGCGGGCCGAGGTGAATATTCACTATGAATATTCTGGCACCATGAACATTTCTGGAGACGAGCGAATATTCGGGTAAATATTCACGAGTGAATGGTCAAGTCAGATGCCACCTTTATAAATAATTATATTAACAAACTGATTATGACTTGTTAAAGACATATAAAAATAAGAAACAATACCTTGTGGGTAACTAAATAAAAATGATCCAGAGAAGTGAAAAGAGTTGTCTGTACACTCTGTGATAGCGATAAATCTAACAAGAGAAAAATAAAACAAACAACATGTTCATGTTCATTATCATTTCTTATCCGCCGATTTACCTATTTGGATAATACACATAATGTTGTCTGAGATATTTTACAAATCACTAAATGTACATGAATAAAAACTAAATTACCTTTGGGTCCATAATCTTTCTTGAATGCAGAAGTGCGATCTTTTTTGGCCTGCACGGCCATCTCAAAACCTCTTCGGACAAACACTCCGTCTTGGTTCACGATTAAGAATCGTTCATCCTTTGAGCTACCACTGGAACCTGAAGACAATTTAAACAAATTCACAATACAATAACACATACATTATCATCAAACAATTTTTCAAAATAGCATAACCTTTAATTTTTTTTAGAATGTAGAAGTTATCTCATATGTATCTGCAATTTTCGACAGGTACAAGATTTACCGCATTTTTCTAGAGCCCAGTGTTGCTATTAGTTAAATATTACCGATACAAAAATGAAATAAATTATATCGAACTCAGGTAGTAACTCGTGTTGGCTAGTAAATTATTGTTGGCCAATTTTGCCATCACCAAAATATTATAAATAAATAAATTATTAAAATGAACGCGGATAGTAACTCGCTTTGGTCACATAGGTATAACAAAGAAAGTCACCTGTGTAAAGGTAGTGACACAGAGGTACGGGCCTCTTGAGGGTGGACGACACTACATAGACCTTCCTCTTTTTGGTTCTGCCCACCCAATCTGCAAATTCCAGCGTGTTAGGGACGGTGGCACTCAACATCACAATGCTGACGTGAGGCGGCAAGAGGATCAACACCTCTTCCCAGATGTAGCCTCGCTGTAGGGAGAGTGTAAGTAATTTTTAAAAACCCATTTAGAAAATATAATCTACAATAACCATAATAAACCAAATGACCGGTCAGTGGCTGAGTTGGCATTGCATCTAGGTCCCACCCAGGCGTCGTGAGTTCAATTCCTCGGCTGGCTAAGTCCTCCATCACAACCTAAGCAACATCTTCCGCTAACTGTGATGGTAGGAGATTTTCAAATGTTGTCAGGTTATTCGTAACCTGGGAACGTTTGTCTTTTTTTTTTAAATAAAAAAATAACATAAAAGATTTTAGAAGAAAGATTAGGTGATAGGTTGTGCTAAATCGGATATTCAAAGACGCTGCCAATGGATAAGCAACAACAACAATGAAAAATAAAAAACAGGGTAGAAAAAATGTTAGGTTAGGTTTTGATTATGGAAATCAACCATGAATTAAGTATGTAGTAACAAACCTCTGCATTGTTAATATAATGGACTTCATCAAAGATGGCGTACTCCAGGTCTCGGACAACATCAGAGCCGCGATATAACATGGAGCGCAGGATCTCCGTAGTCATGACGAGGCAGCTGGCAGTGGTGTTGATCTGCAGGTCACCCGTGATCAGCCCCACATCTCCAAATGTCCGCGAGAAATCTCGGTACTTCTGATTGGACAGAGCTTTGATCGGAGAAGTGTAAACAGTCCTGTAAAAGCATTCAAATCGATGTTTTATTCAATATCTCACACAGTAATTGGATATTTGCTCATTAAAGATACGAGATGTCTTGTCAATAGAAAAGTCATATGTAATAAAGTGCAAAATCAATAAATTTCATGTCAGTGATGGTTGAGGATAGCGTCTGTGGCAGAGCGGGAAGTCCTGTTGCTCAATCCAAGAAGCCAGAGAGCATTAAAGAAATTAGCCAAAATAAGAATATGCATAGGTAATAGAGTAATTATTTTTTGTAAACTAACCTGGTGAAGTGTTTCTTTGACAGCGCTATGGCATATTCAGCGACAACAGTTTTACCCGCTGAAGTATGTGCTGCCACAAACACGTGGCCCCCTTCTTCCAGTTTTAGAATGGCCTGGAATTATGACATTAGTAATCAAATTATAAATAAATATGTTTCACATTTTGATATACAGGGTCTGTCGCAAAACTCTCGAGAATTTTTTTTTCCAGATAATTTATTGCTAATAAACGTACAAACACTTAATATTCTTCAAAATACGCCCCTTGGGCCTCAATACACTTTTTGTAGCGTTTCTTCCAGTCTTAGAAGGCACCCTGGAAGGCAGAAGACGGAATCCCCTTAAGGCACCGCGTCGAAGCGGTTTTCACCCCATCCAACGTCTCCAAATAGCGTCCATTTAGGCTTCGCTTGATGCGGGGGATCAAAAAGAAGTCGGGACTATATGGCGGTTGCGGCAGTGTCGCCACAACTTGCTTAGCGAGGAACTCCTGGACGACAAGAGCTGAGTGTGAGGGGGCATTGTCGTGATGCAAAATCCAGGTGTTGGCGATCTCCTTTTGAACACGGCGAATCCTTTCGCGCAACCGTTTCTTTGTCATGATGCACTTCTCCGCTATTAAGCGGACACTGAGACGACGATCAGATTGTAAGACTTCCCTAATTTTTGTAACATTGTCATTAGTTTTGGAACGTGCACATCGTCTTCAATTGATTCCCGACAATTTTGGAATTGTTTGTGCCACTCGTAAACTCTTGCCTGAGACATAGGTTCATCTCCGAAGGCTTCCCGAATCAAGGCCAGGGTCTCGATACCGGTTTTTTTCAGCCGAACACAGAATTTGATGGCTGCCCACTGCTCCAGCAAATGTTGCATCTTGATTTCCGAAGCAACGACAAAACACACTTTGTGCGGATCACTGTGCTAGCTCTACCGTTGCTCGGAGAGGATTGAGCAGTGGCGCGTTTGGTAGCTGCGACTTCCCCCTACCATCCCCACCACTCGGCGCATCCCGCTACCCCTTCTAGGGCAGTCAGGAATTTTTTTCTCGATACTTTTGCGACAGACCCTGTAGTATTGGTAAGTATTGAAATCAATCATGTGTGTTTAAATGGTGATTTAAAAAGAAGCGGACAGCTGTTATGATAGACCCTGACCCAAAAGAGAGAAATCTGGAAGGATGGAAAGGAGACTAATTTTTCTTTTTTTTTTATATATGAATACCGCACAAGAGTCTCAACTGTTCCCAACCGTCTGGAACCAGTGAGACTATGGCATCCCATTGGGGAATGTTATGAGGCTGAAGGTATTGGGGAGGGGAAGGAGAAGGGGGAGTGGAAGGTGGGAAATACCTAGCTATTCAGATCTGGTCACCAAACACGGCTAAAAGCCATTTCAAGCAACGTTTCAATTCTGAATGGTGGTCTTTCACCAGGGCGATACTGAGAGTATCTTCCACTCTGGATAATATGCACCAATGGGCATACTAAAACCTGAAAAGACGAAAAAGCTTATTGCTAATATTGGACGGTAAACGATACTACTACGAGATAGATTAGATTTAAAAATGGGCTAGGCGTGTGGGAAAAATGCCAGATGACAGGGTGTTACAAATCAAGACCGAGTGCGTGTCCCAGTGGAAACAACCCAGAGGCAGACCGAGGAAGAGATGTGATTAATTTTTTGGAAGAAGATTGCAGCAAAAATTGCTATTGACCGGAGCCAGTGGAGAATATTTGTGGAGTAGGTCAAATCCCGCCCTGGGATGTAGCAGCATGATGATGGATTTGAGAATATGAAAACTTCTCCTGTTTCTGGAAAGTATCCAATTCGAATGGGAAAGTGCGAGCCATGTTAGGAATTTTCTGCTCAAAGTCATCCAAGTGTAATATATAAGAGTGTTGATTATCCAATAATATTATCCAATAATCAAACGTATGTATAATGTGTATAAATAAAATATACATATTTCTATTCATGATCTGTTGACCATGTTCCATAGCCCAGTGATTAAAAAAACATACACATTAAAAAGAAAGACAATGGGTTATGAATAACCTGACAATATTTGAAAATCTCCTACTACCATCACAGTATGTGGAAAATGTTGCTTGTATCTTAATGGAGGACTTAGTCAACTGAGGAATTAAACTCACGACGCCTGGGTGGAAACCGGACGTGATGTCAACTCAGTCATCGACCGGTCATTTCATATGAAACTGACAAGTTCTTCAGAATAGAAACGTGTTAGGGGGCAGCTGGCGAAATTGGCATGTTATAATACAGCAGATTGGGTTATCTTAGGTTTCTATCCATCGTCAAGCATATCGGGACATAATAATCTTGTACGTTTTATCTTTTCTTCATACAGTGAAACACTCTCAAAAAGTGTTTCAAGATATGGGAAAAAAAACTTCATATATGGGAAAAACTTCTAATATGAGTTCCATATTAGATTTTGATAATTCTTACGTGTGAAACCAATTTATCAATGTTGATGTCCCTGGGAAGACTTACTAGGTAGAATATGTGGAATGTGGAATAAATATGTATTTGAACCAAATTATTGGATATTTGTTATTGCTTTTACAATGTTTTGGTGAATTGTTAAGTGCTTTTGTAAAAAAAAATGTTTATTTTTGTAGAAATTTGCTCTTTCATTTGTATGCATGCCATATACAAAGTGGATTTGAAATAACATGTCTTATCTTATCTTTACATTCTTAGTATTATGTACATACGTTGCCGCATAAAATAGCCAGGGGCGTCCTCAACATCGGTGAACAGATCACTGGGTGCGTCTTGGGAGATAAAGTCTCGCTCCAGCTCGTAGCCGGCGGGCAGGAAGGGCAGCTGGTTGGGCATGCCTTGCGTGGCCAGGTGCGGGGGCAGCGGAGGGCTCTGCATGCTCAGGTCCTCGCGCCGGTGGCTCTGGTAGGACACCACCTGTTTTCAATCCACGATCTGGCCATCAGTGTCGCGGATTGGCTGGAAATGTTACACAAGATATTTAAATAAGTTCATTGTGAACATAGATAATAGAAACAAGGGAGATGGGCCGTGAAGCATTATTAGGATGAAACAGCATCCTTCCCAGTTATGAATGGAGAGCCTCACCGGATTCAGTAATAAGTCCCCCAGTTCGTCTTCTAAGTCGTCGATAACCGGTGGAATCTGTTGACAGACGTGCCACAAAAACATTAAAAATGTACCAAAATGCCGGGGTTTAACGTAATACTATGTTTTTCAATTAATTATACACACTTTCACTGTTCTTTAGCTGTCATTTTAATGGCAGTATTTCAAGAATTAAACGCCCAATACCTTGACTGATAATTCTATGAATTTTGAGAATGACAACGAAACGAATACCGTTTCATCTGTCCACAGATAAAGCAATGTTTTGACGTTTCATTTTTGACAGCCTGTGCAAGATTGTATCTATGGCTGAGAGCAATGTTTTCGTCTTTTTGATTAAAAAAAATGTATTGATAGTTTTTTTCTATGAATTTCGTTTCTCTGTGGATAACAGCTGTCATTTGGTTTTTGGTTATTTTGGTTTGCGTATCTCTGTCATCATATCATTATTGTGGATGGATATCGATTATTATGGTGTTTCTGTTTGTTCTCGTGGCCGCAGACGATATCGCAGGATACTTTACGAGGTTTGTCAGCCATTTTTCAATCCTTAAACGAACGATATAAATGTGAAAGTGAAATGTGCGACGCTGTTCGAACGACGGTATCTTTCGCTCGTTTCGCCCTAGGACCGTGGCGGTTTCGCATTTTTCCTTGTCCGGCCGCTCTTGCCGGTGCTTTCAATAGCTGTCATTTCGTTGTTGTTTTTGTTTGCGTACCAGCATGGAAGCTGTCATGTCTGGTTTGTTCATCTTAAAGTATACTGTACAGCGCGCCGACACCGCTTGAAAAACCAAACATAAATCAGTATCGTTCGTTTGTATTTGTCTTTTTGTGCGGTGTCTTCATTTTGCTTGTCCAGATTTTAGAATTTGCAACATGCACGTGCGCTTTGACCACATCCGGTGGGTTTATCGAACGATTCATTATTTCCAGTTTAATTTTTAGTAATAAATGGATTATTTCTATAGCGCCGTTTCGTGAGAAAATCACCTCAAGAGACGATGTTCATTTTTATTTATTTCTAATTAACTATGTTAGGTTATCATAGCTTCTATTATGCTCCTTACGATGTCTGACAATCGATTTTTTGCAAGGTTAGTGAACATGACAACACCCAGCTGGCAGCTTTCATAATATAATAACTAACTTACAATTACGCCGCGATAACCGGTGGAATCTGTTGACAGACGTGCCACAAAAACATTAAAAATGTACCAAAATATTCACTATTTGATTACAACAACATATATTACTGTTATAATTTTAATTTTTGCATATGATATAATCAGCGTAAAAACCATTTACATTCCAGAAATCACCTTGCTCCCACGGCCCAACCTTGAAATAGCAGCCTCTGGACCGATCTAAACACCCTCGGACACGTCACACGGGCCTCGCAATACACCCAGCGTCCGATGCGCGACTCCATTCTCCGAATTCATGGGTAAATATAAAACAATATTTATACTACAGTAACCACAGTAATTCCAAATCCAGAAGACCTCAAAAACCAAATTTAGAATTAAAAATACTTCTAATAATAATTTTAATTCTGATCTGACAAATCAGATTACCAGTGCAGTAGACCCGTCTGATTAATAATTAGAACGGACAAACCTGACATTCAAATACTAATTTGTATTATTTTAGCGAACATCTGCATCTACGTAACATTATTGCCTCCGGTAAACCTAAACCCTTTGCAATAACAGAATGGTAAAAATGTTGTTTACTGGAATAAACGTAAATAGAGCCATCTGTGTTTGACACTAGAGATGTATCGGTGATATGAACCATTGCACATTATTATTTTACTATAATTAATATTTTCATATTCAATATATAGGTAAATTATGTATTAACAAAATGTTTTTTTGAAATATTTTTGATAGCAGTGACGGCACGTATTCAACGATAATAATAATAGTAATAAATGGATTATTTCTATAGCGCCGTTTCGTGAGAAAATCACCTCAAGGGACGATGTTCATTTTTATTTATTTCTAATTATCTATGTTAGGTTATCATAGCTTCTCTTATGCTCGTTACGATGTCTGACAATCGTTTTATTGCAAGGTTAGTGAACATGACAACACCCAGCTGGCAGCTTTCATAATATAATAACTAACTTACCATTACGCCGTCGATAACCGGTGGAATCTGTTGACAGACGTGCCACAAAAACATTAAAAATGTACCAAAATACTCACTATTTGATTACAACCACATATATTACTGTTATATTTTTAATTTTTGCATATGATATAATCAGCGTAAAAACCATTTACATTCCAGAAAGCACCCTGCTCCCATGGCCCAACCTTGAAATAGCAGCCTCTGGACCGATCTAAACACCCTCGGACACGCCACACGGGCCTCGCAATACACCCAGCGTCCGATGCGCGACTCCATTCTCCGAATTCATGGGTAAATATAAAACAATATTTATACTACAGTAACCACAGTAATTCCAAATCCAGAGGACCTCAAAAACCAAATTTAGAATTAAAAAATACTTCTAATAATAATTTTAATTCTGATCTGACAAATCAGATTACCAGTCCAGTAGCCCCTTCTGATTAGTAATTAGAATGGACAAACCTGACATTCAAATACTAATTTGTATTATTTTAGCGAGCATCTGCATCTACGTAACATTATTGCGCACTTGAGGTGAACCTTCACAAAACTGCACTATTGAAATTAACTCTTATTATTATTATTGCCTGCGGTAAACCTAAACCCTTTGCAATAACAGAATGGTAAAAATGTTGTTTACTGGAATAAACGTAAATAGAGCCATCTGTGTTTGACACTAGAGATGTATCGGTGATATGAACCATTGCAAATTATTATTTTACTATAATTAATATTTTCATATTCAATATATAGGTAAATTATGTATTAACAAAATGTTTTTTTGAAATATTTTTGATAGCAGTGACGGCACGTATTCAACGATAATAATAATAGTAATAAATGGATTATTTCTATAGCACCGTTTCGTGAGAAAATCACCTCAAGGGACGATGTTAATTTTTATTTATTTCTAATTAACTATGTTAGGCTATCATAGCTTTTATTATGCTCCTTACGATGTCTGACAATCGATTTTTTGCAAGGTTAGTGAACATGACAACACCCAACTGGCAGCTTTCATAATATAATAACTAACTTACCATTACGTCGTCGATAACCGGTGGAATCTGTTGACAGACGTGCCACAAAAACATTAAAAATGTGCCAAAATACTCACTATTTGATTACAACCACATATATTACTGTTATATTTTTAATTTTTGCATATGATATAATCAGCGTAAAAACCATTTACATTCCAGAATGCACCCTGCTCCCATGGCCCAACCTTGAAATAGCAGCCTCTGGACCGATCTAAACACCCTCGGACACGTCACACGGGCCTCGCAATACACCCAGCGTCCGATGCGCGACTCCATTCTCCGAATTCATGGGTAAATGTAAAACAATATTTATACTACAGTAACCACAGTAATTCCAAATCCAGAGGACCTCAAAAACCAAATTTAGAATTAAAAAATACTTCTAATAATAATTTTAATTCTGATCTGACAAATCAGATTACCAGTCCAGTAGCCCCTTCTGATTAGTAATTAGAACGGACAAACCTGACATTCAAATACTAATTTGTATTATTTTAGCGAGCATCTGCATCTACGTAACATTATTGCGCACTTGAGGTGAACCTTCACAAAACTGCACTATTGAAATTAACTCTTATTATTATTTTTGCCTGCGGTAAACCTAAACCCTTTGCAATAACAGAATGGTAAAATGTTGTTTACTGGAATAATCGTAAATAGAGTCATCTGTGTTTGACACTAGAGATGTATCCGTGATGTAAACCATTGCACATTATTATTTTACTATAATTAATATTTTCATATTCAATATATAGGTAAATTATGTATTAACAAAATGTTTTTTTGAAAGATTTTTCATAGCAGTGACGGCACGTATTCTACGATAATAATACGTAAAAACCATTTACATTCCAGAAAGCACCCTGCTCCCATGGCCCTACCTTGAAATAGCAGCCTCTGGACCGATCTAAACACCCTCGGACACGTCACACGGGCCTCGCAATACACCCAGCGTCCGATGCGCGACTCCATTCTCCGAATTCATGGGTAAATATAAAACAATATTTATACTACAGTAACCACAGTAATTCCAAATCCAAAGGACCTCAAAAACCAAATTTAGAATTAAAAAATACTTCTAATAATAATTTTAACTCTGATCTGACAAATCAGATTACCAGTGCAGTAGACCCGTCTGATTAATAATTAGAACGGACAAACCTGACATTCAAATACTAATTTGTATTATTTTAGCGAGCATCTGCATCTACGTAACATTATTGCGCACTTGAGGTGAACCTTCACAAAACTGCACTATTGAAATTAACTCTTATTATTATTATTGCCTGCGGTAAACCTAAACCCTTTGCAATAACAGAATGGTAAAATGTTGTTTACTGGAATAATCGTAAATAGAGTCATCTGTGTTTGACACTAGAGATGTATCCGTGATGTAAACCATTGCACATTATTATTTTACTATAATTAATATTTTCATATTCAATATATAGGTAAATTATGTATTAACAAAATGTTTTTTTGAAAGATTTTTCATAGCAGTGACGGCACGTATTCTACGATAATAATACGTAAAAACCATTTACATTCCAGAAAGCCCCCAGCTCCCATGGCCCAACCTTGAAATAGCAGCCTCTGGACCGATCTAAACACCCTCGGACACGCCACACGGGCCTCGCAATACACCCAGCGTCCGATGCGCGACTCCATTCTCCGAATTCATGGGTAAATATAAAACAATATTTATACTACAGTAACCACAGTAATTCCAAATCCAGAGGACCTCAAAAACCAAATTTAGAATTAAAAAATACTTCTAATAATAATTTTAATTCTGATCTGACAAATCAGATTACCAGTCCAGTAGCCCCTTCTGATTAGTAATTAGAACGGACAAACCTGACATTCAAATACTAATTTGTATTATTTTAGTGAGCATCTGCATCTACGTAACATTATTGCCTGCGGTAAACCTAAACCCTTTGCAATAACAGAATGGTAAAAATGTTGTTTACTGGAATAAACGTAAATAGAGCCATCTGTGTTTGACACTAGAGATGTATCGGTGATATGAACCATTGCACATTATTATTTTACTATAATTAATATTTTCATATTCAATATATAGGTAAATTATGTATTAACAAAATGTTTTTTTGAAATATTTTTGATAGCAGTGACGGCACGTATTCTACGATAATAATAATAGTAATAAATGGATTATTTCTATAGCACCGTTTCGTGAGAAAATCACCTCAAGGGACGATGTTCATTTTTATTTATTTCTAATTAACTATGTTAGGTTATCATAGCTTCTTACGATGTCTGACAATCGATTTTTTGCAAGGTTAGTGAGCATGACAACACCCAGCTGGCAGCTTTCATAATATAATAACTAACTTACCATTATGCCGTCGATAACCGGTGGAATCTGTCTGTTAAAAATGTACCAAAATACTCACTATTTGATTACAACCACATATACTACTGTTATATTTTAAATTTTTGCATATGATATAATCAGCGTAAAAACCATTTACATTCCAGAAAGCACCCTGCTCCCATGGCACAACCTTGAAATAGCAGCCTCTGGATCGATCTAAACACCCTTGGACACGTCACACGGGCCTCGCAATACACCCAGCGTCCGATGCGCGACTCCATTCTCCGAATTCATGGGTAAATGTAAAACAATATTTATACTACAGTAACCACAGTAATTCCAAATCCAGAGGACCTCAAAAACCAAATTTAGAATTAAAAAATACTTCTAATAATAATTTTAATTCTGATCTGACAAATCAGATTACCAGTCCAGTAGCCCCTTCTGATTAGTAATTAGAACGGACAAACCTGACATTCAAATACTAATTTGTATTATTTTAGCGAGCATCTGCATCTACGTAACATTATTGCGCACTTGAGGTGAACCTTCACAAAACTGCACTATTGAAATTAACTCTTATTATTATTTTTGCCTGCGGTAAACCTAAACCCTTTGCAATAACAGAATGGTAAAATGTTGTTTACTGGAATAATCGTAAATAGAGTCATCTGTGTTTGACACTAGAGATGTATCCGTGATGTAAACCATTGCACATTATTATTTTACTGTAATTAATATTTTCATACTCAATATATAGGTAAATTATGTATTAACAAAATGTTTTTTTGAAATATTTTTGATAGCAGTGACGGCACGTATTCTACGATAATAATACGTAAAAACCATTTACATTCCAGAAAGCCCCCAGCTCCCATGGCCCAACCTTGAAATAGCAGCCTCTGGACCGATCTAAACACCCTCGGACACGCCACACGGGCCTCGCAATACACCCAGCGTCCGATGCGCGACTCCATTCTCCGAATTCATGGGTAAATATAAAACAATATTTATACTACAGTAACCACAGTAATTCCAAATCCAGAGGACCTCAAAAACCAAATTTAAAATTAAAAAATACTTCTAATAATAATTTTAATTCTGATCTGACAAATCAGATTACCAGTGCAGTAGACCCGTCTGATTAATAATTAGAACAGACAAATCTGACATTCAAATACTAATTTGTATTATTTTAGCGAGCATCTGCATCTACGTAACATTATTGCCTGCGGTAAACCTAAACCCTTTGCAATAACAGAATGTAAAAATGTTGTTTACTGGAATAAACGTAAATAGAGCCATCTGTGTTTGACACTAGAGATGTATCCGTGATGTGAACCATTGCACATTATTATTTTACTGTAATTAATATTTTCATATTCAATATATAGGTAAATTATGTATTAACAAAATGTTTTTTTGAAATATTTTTGATAGCAGTGACGGCACGTATTCTACGATAATAATAATAGTAATAAATGGATTATTTCTATAGCACCGTTTCGTGAGAAAATCACCTCAAGGGACGATGTTAATTTTTATTTATTTCTAATTAACTATGTTAGGCTATCATAGCTTTTATTATGCTCCTTACGATGTCTGACAATCGATTTTTTGCAAGGTTAGTGAACATGACAACACCCAGCTGGCAGCTTTCGTAATATAATAACTAACTTACCATTACGCCGTCGATAACCGGTGGAATCTGTTGACAGACGTGCCACAAAAACATTAAAAATGTGCCAAAATACTCACTATTTGATTACAACCACATATATTACTGTTATATTTTTAATTTTTGCATATGATATAATCAGCGTAAAAACCATTTACATTCCAGAATGCACCCTGCTCCCATGGCACAACCTTGAAATAGCAGCCTCTGGACCGATCTAAACAACCTCGGACACGTCACACGGGCCTCGCAATACACCCAGCGTCCGATGCGCGACTCCATTCTCCGAATTCATGGGTAAATATAAAACAATATTTATACTACAGTAACCACAGTAATTCCAAATCCAGAGGACCTCAAAAACCAAATTTAGAATTAGAAAATATTTCTAATAATAATTTTAATTCTGATCGGACAAATCAGATTACCAGTGCAGTAGACCCGTCTGATTAATAATTAGAACGGACAAACCTGACATTCAAATAGAAATTTGTATTATTTTAGCGAGCATCTGCATCTACGTAACATTATTGCCTGCGGTAAACCTAAACCCTTTGCAATAACAGAATGGTAAAAATGTTGTTTACTGGAATAAACGTAAATAGAGCCATCTGTGTTTGACACTAGAGATGTATCGGTGATATGAACCATTGCACATTATTATTTTACTGTAATTAATATTTTCATATTCAATATATAGGTAAATTATGTATTAACAAAATGTTTTTTTGAAATATTTTTGATAGCAGTGACGGCACGTATTCAACGATAATAATAATAGTAATAAATGGATTATTTCTATAGCACCGTTTCGTGAGAAAATCACCTCAAGGGACGATGTTAATTTTTATTTATTTCTAATTAACTATGTTAGGCTATCATAGCTTTTATTATGCTCCTTACGATGTCTGACAATCGATTTTTTGCAAGGTTAGTGAACATGACAACACCCAACTGGCAGCTTTCATAATATAATAACTAACTTACCATTACGTCGTCGATAACCGGTGGAATCTGTTGACAGACGTGCCACAAAAACATTAAAAATGTACCAAAATACTCACTATTTGATTACAACCACACATATTACTGTTATATTTTTAATTTTTGCATATGATATAATCAGCGTAAAAACCATTTACATTCCAGAAAGCACCCTGCTCCCATGGCCCAACCTTGAAATAGCAGCCTCTGGACTGATCTAAACACCCTTGGACACGTCACACGGGCCTCGCAATACACCCAGCGTCCGATGCGCGACTCCATTCTCCGAATTCATGGGTAAATATAAAACAATATTTATACTACAGTATCCACAGTAATTCCAAATCCAGAGGACCTCGAAAACCAAATTTCGAATTAAAAAATACTTCTTATAATAATTTTAATTCTGATCTGACAAATCAGATTACCAGTGCAGTAGACCCGTCTGATTCATATTTACGAAATAAAGTCACTGGCAGAGAAACGTGTTTACGTTAAATTAAAATTATTTAATAAAAAAGTGTATCATTTTTAATAAAAATTTTTTCATTTTTATGTATTTTCACTGAAAAATCAAGTTCCGCAACAGGCCAGTAAATTCATAATACGGGTAACAGTCAATTCATAATACGGGATATTCTCATGTAGATCTTAATTTTGCAACCTATTGACAGAGCATCGAGATTCAAATACTAATTTGTATTATTTTAGCGAGCATTATGCATCTACGCAACATTATTGCCTGCGGTAAACCTAAACCCTTTGCAATAACAGAATTGTAAAAATGTTGTTTACTGGAATAAACGTAAATAGAGCCATCTGTGTTTGACACTAGAGATGTATCCGTGATGCGAACCATTGCACATTATTATTTTACTGTAATTAATATTTTCATATTCAATATATAGGTAAATTATGTATTAACAAAATGTTTTATTGAAATATTTTTGATAGCAGTGACGGCACGTATTCTACGATAATAATAATAGTAATAAATGGATTATTTCTATAGCGCCGTTTCGTGAGAAAATCACCTCAGGGGACGTGTTCATTTTTATTTATTTCTAATTAACTATGTTAGGTTATCATAGCTTCTTACGATGTCTGACAATCGATTTTTTGCAAGGTTAGTGAGCATGACAACACCCAGCTGGCAGCTTTCATAATATAATAACTAACTTACCATTACGCCGTCGATAACCGGTGGAATCTGTCTGTTAAAAATGTACCAAAATACTCACTATTTGATTACAACCACATATATTACTGTTTTTTTTTAAATTTTTGCATATGATATAATCATCGTAAAAACCATTTACATTCCAGAAAGCACCCTGCTCCCATGGCCCAACCTTGAAATAGCAGCCTCTGGACCGATCTAAACACCCTTGGACACGTCACACGGGCCTCGCAATACACCCAGCGTCCGATGCGCGACTCCATTCTCCGAATTCATGGGTAAATATAAAACAATATTTATACTACAGTATCCACAGTAATTCCAAATCCAGAGGACCTCGAAAACCAAATTTAGAATTAAAAAATACTTCTTATAATAATTTTAATTCTGATCTGACAAATCAGATTACCAGTGCAGTAGACCCGTCTGATTCATATTTACGAAATAAAGTCACTGGCAGAGAAACGTGTTTACGTTAAATTAAAATTATTTAATAAAAAAGTGTATCATTTTTAATAAAAAATTTTTCATTTTTATGTATTTTCACTGAAAAATCAAGTTCCGCAACAGGCCAGTAAATTCATAATACGGGTAACAGTCAATTCATAATACGGGATATTCTCATGTAGATCTTAATTTTGCAACCTATTGACAGAGCATCGAGATGTTAGAAATGTATTTTTTTAGAGTGTTTACCTCTAGTCAAGGAATTGACATCCAGTCATTACAAGTGCTCCTTCTTCGTAATATTCTCTACACGTTTCTGCCGCCTCTACGAGTTCCTCTACAATTCCAAAGAGCCTTTTTCAAGGCATTGTCACATTACGTAAAATTACCAACTGCCCTTTTCAAGGCATGTCACATTATGTAAAATTCCCAACTATCTTTTTCAAGGCATTGTCACATTACGTAAAATTACCAACTGCCCTTTTCAAGGCATTGTCACATTATGTAAAATTCCCAACTGCCTTTTTCAAGGCATGTCAGATGATGTAAAATTCCCAACTGCCCTTTTCAAGGCATTGTCACATTATGTAAAATACCCAACTGCCCTTTTCAAGGCATTGTCACATTATGTAAAATTCCCAACTGCCTTTTTCAAGGAAACACACACGAAATGAAACGGAAAAAAAACTACAGAAAAATGGAGAATAATATCGACAAATCTTTTTATTTTCTATCGTTTTTCCGTCTTCATGTTTCGTTTAGGTTATGTTTATATTATTTTCTACAATAATTAACAAAAAAATAACTTGATTTCTTATTTTGCCTATCTTTTCTTCTAGCACTTCCCGATGTACAGGATATCCGATGAGGTCTGCACGGAATCAGATGCTGTCCCGTTGGCCGAGAGGAGGGTGAAGATCCGCGAGCGATGGGACTGCTTGTCACGGGAGTCAACAGAGTACCTGGTGGACAGCCTGGAGCCGCGGGTGGTGCTCAGGGGGTACACGCACCATGCCTGTCATATCACCCGCAGCTCAAACAAGTCGGGAAAGTGCCGAGTGGCCTAGACTGGTGAGTGAGACTTTTATTTTTAAACCCAAGTCACAATGTGTATGCCTTAACATTAATCTTTCTGATATCTTTGCAGAGGAGGTCTGAAGGCTTCCTTTTTTATCATCATCATCTTCTCAACATCAGAATCAATCGTCAGTTTCAATTGTTATTGTTGGACGACTGACGTTATTGGTGAACTTTGACGATATTTTGATAAAACCCTGTTGTGTTTACATAAATAAATAATTATGTACCATCCTTTAGTTAGATTTACGTACGGATGATAAGTTAATATCTTTTGAAAGAATTCTTATTATTGTAATATCAACTCAAACGTAACGTTAACCTTTTGTACAAACCCAGATAACAAATTATTCTTTTTTTTTCATTTAAAGACAATATTTCCGTCACATTAGAATTTACTGAACAATGATGAACATAAATCTACAAGTTATTCCATCAGAAATAATGGATATGTCGACAATGTCTTCCATTACAACAACATGTTCCTCCACTTCTCAAAATATTTATGCTTCTTTGTGAAAATCTTAAATCTGTATTTTGCTAAACCCATCAATTTATGTATATTTTTATAATTATTGTAGAAAATAATATTAACATAACCTAAATGAAACGGAAAAAAAACTACTACCTGGTGAGTGAGTCTTTTTGTGCGGTGTCTTCATTTTGCTTGTCCAGATTTTAGATTTTGCAACACGCACGTGCGCTTTGACCACATCCGGTGGGTTTATCGAACGATTCATTATTTCCAGTTAAATTTTAATTTTATAAACGTTGAAATTATATTTTCCACTGCATTAATAATTAGAACGGACAAACCTGACATTCAAATACTAATTTGTATTATTTTAGCGAGCATTATGCATCTACGCAACATTATTGCCTGCGGTAAACCTAAACCCTTTGCAATAACAGAATTGTAAAAATGTTGTTTACTGGAATAAACGTAAATAGAGCCATCTGTGTTTGACACTAGAGATGTATCCGTGATGCAAACCATTGCACATTATTATTTTACTGTAATTAATATTTTCATATTCAATATATAGGTAAATTATGTATTAACAAAATGTTTTTTTGAAATATTTTTGATAGCAGTGACGGCACGTATTCTACGATAATAATAATAGTAATAAATGGATTATTTCTATATCGTCGTTTCGTGAGAAAATCACCTCAAGGGACGATGTTCATTTTTATTTATTTCTAATTAACTATGTTAGGTTATCATAGCTTCTGTTATGCTCCTTACGATGTCTGACAATCGATTTTTTGCAAGGTTAGTGAACATGACAACACCCGACTGGCAGCTTTCATAATATAATAACTAACTTACCATAACGTCGTCGATAACCGGTGGAATCTGTTGACAGACGTGCCACAAAAACATTAAAAATGTGCCAAAATACTGACTATTTGATTACAACCACATATATTACTGTTATATTTTTAATTTTTGCATATGATATAATCAGCGTAAAACCCATTTACATTCCAGAAAGCACCCTGCTCCCATGGCCCAACCTTGAAATAGCAGCCTCTGGACCGATCTAAACACCCTTGGACACGTCACACGGGCCTCGCAATACACCCAGCGTCCGATGCGCGACTCCATTCTCCGAATTCATGGGTAAATATAAAACAATATTTATACTACAGTATCCACAGTAATTCCAAATCCAGAGGACCTCGAAAACCAAATTTAGAATTAAAAAATACTTCTTATAATAATTTTAATTCTGATCTGACAAATCAGATTACCAGTGCAGTAGACCCGTCTGATTCATATTTACGAAATAAAGTCACTGGCAGAGAAACGTGTTTACGTTAAATTAAAATTATTTAACAAAAAAGTGTATCATTTTTAATAAAAAAGTTTTTCATTTTTATGTATTTTCACTGAAAAATCAAGTTCCGCAACAGGCCAGTAAATTCATAATACGGGTAACAGTCAATTCATAATACGGGATATTCTCATGTAGATCTTAATTTTGCAACCTATTGACAGAGCATCGAGATTCAAATACTAATTTGTATTATTTTAGCGAGCATTATGCATCTACGCAACATTATTGCCTGCGGTAAACCTAAACCCTTTGCAATAACAGAATGGTAAAAATTTTGTTTACTAGAATAAACATAAATAGAGCCATCTGTGTTTGACACTAGAGATGTATCTGTGATGTGAACCATTGCACATTATTATTTTACTGTAATTAATATTTTCATATTCAATATATAGGTAAATTATGTATTAACAAAATGTTTCTTTGAAATATTTTTGATAGCAGTGACGGCACGTATTCTACGATAATAATAATAGTAATAAATGGATTATTTCTATAACGCCGTTTCGTGAGAAAATCACCTCAAGGGACGATGTTCATTTTTATTTGTTTCTAATTAACTATGTTAGGTTATCATGGCTTCTCTTATGCTCGTTACGATGTCTGACAATCGATTTTTTGCAAGGTCAGTGAACATGACAACACCCAGCTGGCAGCTTTCATAATATAATAACTAACTTACCATTACGCCGTCGATGACCGGTGGAATCTGTCTGTTAAAAATGTACCAAAATACTCACTATTTGATTACAACCACATATATTACTGTTATATTTTTAATTTTTGCATATGATATAATCAGCGTAAAAACCATTTACATTCCAGAAAGCACCCTTCTCTTATGGCCCAACCTTGAAATAGCAGCCTCTGGACCGATCTAAACACCCTTGGACCCGTCACAGACCTCGCCAATACACCCAGCGTCCGATGCGCGACTCCATTCTCTCGAATTCATGGGTGATATAAAACAATATTTATACTACAGTATCCACAGTAATTCCAAATCAGAGGACCTCGAAACCAAATTTAGAATTAAAAAATACTTCTTATAATAATTTTAATTCTGATCTACAGTAAAATCAGATTACCAGTGCAGTAGACCCGTCTGATTCATATTTACGAAATAAAGTCACGCTTGAAGAAACGTGTTTATGTTAAATTAAAATTATTTAACAAAAAAGTGTATCATTTTAATAAAAAGTTTTTTCATTTTATGTATTTTCACTGAAAATCAAGTTCCGCAACCAGGCCAGTAAATTCATAATACGGGTAACAGTCAATTCATAATGCAGGATATTCTCATAGATCTTAATTTTGCAACCTATTGACAGAGCATCGAGATTCAAATACTAATTTGTATTATTTTAGCGAGCATCTGCATCTACGCAACATTATTGCCTGCGTTAAACCTAAACCCTTTGCAATAACAGAATGATAAAAATGTTGTTTACTGGAATAAACGTAAATAGAGCCATCTGTGTTTGACACTAGAGATGTATCCGTGATGTGAACCATTGCACATTATTATTTTACTGTAATTAATATTTTCATATTCAATATATAGGTAAATTATGTATTAACAAAATATTTTTTTGAAATATTTCTGATAGCAGTGACGGCACGTATTGTACGATAATAATAATAGTAATAAATGGATTATTTCTATAACGCCGTTTCGTGAGAATATCACCTCAAGGGACGATGTTCATTTTTATTTATTTCTAATTAACTATGTTAGGTTATCATGGCTTCTCTTATGCTCGTTACGATGTCTGACAATCGATTTTTTGCAAGGTCAGTAAACATGACAACACCCAGCTGGCAGCTTTCATAATATAATAACTAACTTACCATTACGCCGTCGATGACCGGTGGAATCTGTCTGTTAAAAATGTACCAAAATACTCACTATTTGATTACAACCACATATATTACTGTTTTTTTTTTAATTTTTGCATATGATATAATCATCGTAAAAACCATTTACATTCCAGAAAGCACCCTGCTCCCATGGCCCAACCTTGAAATAGCAGCCTCTGGACCGATCTAAACACCCTTGGACACGTCACACGGGCCTCGCAATACACCCAGCGTCCGATGCGCGACTCCATTCTCCGAATTCATGGGTAAATGTAAAACAATATTTATACTACAGTAACCACAGTAATTCCAAATCTTAACCTCAAAAACCAAATTTAGATTTAAAAAATACTTCTAATAATAATTTAAATTCTGATCTGACAAATCAGATTACCAGTGCAGTAGACCCGTCTGATTCCTATTTACGAAATAAATTCACTGGCAGAGAGACGTGTTTACGTTAAATTAAAGTTATTTAATAAAAAAGTGTATCATTTTTAATAAAAAAGTTTTTTATTTTTGTGTATTTTCACTGAAAAATCAAGTTCCGCAACAGGCCAGTAAATTCATAATACGGGTAACAGTCAATTCATAATACGGGATATTCTCA
The DNA here is from genome assembly GCA_022606495.2 of Halesus radiatus. NCBI lineage: Eukaryota > Metazoa > Arthropoda > Insecta > Trichoptera > Limnephilidae > Halesus > Halesus radiatus. Next base: position 37,016 of record JAHDVE020008626.1, on the reverse strand, counting down.
TGTAGATCTTAATTTTGCAACCTATTGACAGAGCATCGAGATTCAAATACTAATTTGTATTATTTTAGCGAGCATTATGCATCTACGCAACATTATTGCCTGCGGTAAACCTAAACCCTTTGCAATAACAGAATTTTAAAAATGTTGTTTACTGGAATAAACGTAAATAGAGCCATCTGTGTTTGACACTAGAGATGTATCCGTGATGCGAACCATTGCACATTATTATTTTACTGTAATTAATATTTTCATATTCAATATATAGGTAAATTATGTATTAACAAAATGTTTCTTTGAAATATTTTTGATAGCAGTGACGGCACGTATTCTACGATAATAATAATAGTAATAAATGGATTATTTCTATAGCGCCGTTTCGTGAGAAAATCACCTCAAGGGACGATGTTCATTTTTATTTATTTCTAATTAACTATGTTGGGTTATCATAGCTTCTTACGATGTCTGACAATCGATTTTTTGCAAGGATAGTGAACATGACAACACCCAGCTGGCAGCTTTCATAATATAATAACTAACTTACCATTACGCCGTCGATAACCGGTGGAATCTGTCTGTTAAAAATGTACCAAAATACTCACTATTTGATTACAACCACATATATTACTGTTTTTTTTTTAATTTTTGCATATGATATAATCATCGTAAAAACCATTTACATTCCAGAAAGCACCCTGCTCCCATGGCCCAACCTTGAAATAGCAGCCTCTGGACCGATCTAAACACCCTCGGACACGTCACACGGGCCTCGCAATACACCCAGCGTCCGATGCGCGACTCCATTCTCCGAATTCATGGGTAAATATAAAACAATATTTATACTACAGTATCCACAGTAATTCCAAATCCAGAGGACCTCGAAAACCAAATTTAGAATTAAAAAATACTTCTTATAATAATTTTAATTCTGATCTGACAAATCAGATTACCAGTGCAGTAGACCCGTCTGATTCATATTTACGAAATAAAGTCACTGGCAGAGAAACGTGTTTACGTTAAATTAAAATTATTTAATAAAAAAGTGTATCATTTTTAATAAAAAAGTTTTTCATTTTTATGTATTTTCACTGAAAAATCAAGTTCCGCAACAGGCCAGTAAATTCATAATACGGGTAACAGTCAATTCATAATACGGGATATTTTCATGTAGATCTTAATTTTGCAACCTATTGACAGAGCATCGAGATGTTAGAAATGTATTTTTTTTAGAGTGTTTACCTCTAGTCAAGGAATTGACATCCAGTCATTACAAGTGCTCCTTCTTCGTAATATTCTCTACACATTCCTGCCGCCTCTACGAGTTCCTCTACAATTCCAAAGAGCCTTTTTCAAGGCATTGTCACATTACGTAAAATTACCAACTGCCCTTTTCAAGGCATGTCACATTATGTAAAATTCCCAACTACCTTTTTCAAGGCATTGTCACATTACGTAAAATTACCAACTGCCCTTTTCAAGGCATTGTCACATTATGTAAAATTCCCAACTGCCTTTTTCAAGGCATGTCAGATGATGTAAAATTCCCAACTGCCCTTTTCAAGGCATTGTCACGTTATGTAAAATACCCAACTGCCCTTTTCAAGGCATTGTCACATTATGTAAAATTCCCAACTGCCTTTTTCAAGGAAACACACACGAAATGAAACGGAAAAAAAACTACAGAAAAATGGAGAATAATATCGACAAATCTTTTTATTTTCTATCGTTTTTCCGTCTTCATGTTTCGTTTAGGTTATGTTTATATTATTTTCTACAATAATTAACAAAAAAATAACTTGATTTCTTATTTTGCCTATCTTTTCTTCTAGCACTTCCCGATGTACAGGATATCCGATGAGGTCTGCACGGAATCAGATGCTGTCCCGTTGGCCGAGAGGAGGGTGAAGATCCGCGAGCGATGGGACTGCCTGTCACGGGAGTCAACAGAGTACCTGGTGGACAGCCTGGAGCCGCGGGTGGTGCTCGGGGGGCACACGCACCATGTCTGGCATTTTACCCACAGCCTAAACCAGTATGAAGTAGCGAGCGCCCTAGACTGGTGAGTGAGACTTTTATTTTTAAACCCAAGTCACAATGTGTGCCTTAACAATAATCTTTCCGATATCTTTGCAGAGGAGGTCTGAAGGCTTCCTTTTTTATCATCATCATCTTCTCAACATCAGAATCAATCGTCAGTTTCAATTGTTATTGTTGGACGACTGACGTTATTGGTGAACTTTGACGATATTTTGATAAAACCCTGTTGTGTTTACATAAATAAATAATTATGTACCATCCTTTAGTTAGATTTACGTACGGATGATAAGTTAATATCTTTTGAAAGAATTCTTATTATTGTAATATCAACTCAAACGTAACGTTAACCTTTTGTACAAACCCAGATAACAAATTATTCTTTTTTTTTCATTTAAAGACAATATTTCCGTCACAGTAGAATTTACTGAACAATGATGAACATAAATCTACAAGTTATTCCATCAGAAATAATGGATATGTCGACAATGTCTCCCGTTACAACAACATGTTCCTCCACTTCTCAAAATATTTATGCTTCTTTGTGAAAATCTTAAATCTGTATTTTGCTAAACCCATCAATTTATGTATATTTTTATAATTATTGTAGAAAATAATATTAACATAACCTAAATGAAACGGAAAAAAAACTACTACCTGGTGAGTGAGTCTTTTTGTGCGGTGTCTTCATTTTGCTTGTCCAGATTTTAGATTTTGCAACACGCATGTGCGCTTTGACCACATCCGGTGGGTTTATCGAACGATTCATTATTTCCAGTTTAATTTTTATTTTATAAACGTTGAAATTATATTTTCCACTGCATTAATAATTAGAACGGATAAACCTGACATTCAAATACTAATTTGTATTATTTTAGCGAGCATTATGCATCTACGCAACATTATTGCCTGCGGTAAACCTAAACCCTTTGCAATAACAGAATTGTAAAAATGTTGTTTACTGGAATAAACGTAAATAGAGCCATCTGTGTTTGACACTAGAGATGTATCCGTGATGCGAACCATTGCACATTATTATTTTACTGTAATTAATATTTTCATATTCAATATATAGGTAAATTATGTATTAACAAAATGTTTTTTTGAAATATTTTTGATAGCAGTGACGGCACGTATTCTACGATAATAATAATAGTAATAAATGGATTATTTCTATAGCGCCGTTTCGTGAGAAAATCACCTCAAGGGACGATGTTCATTTTTATTTATTTCTAATTAACTATGTTGGGTTATCATAGCTTCTTACGATGTCTGACAATCGATTTTTTGCAAGGATAGTGAACATGACAACACCCAGCTGGCAGCTTTCATAATATAATAACTAACTTACCATTACGCCGTCGATAACCGGTGGAATCTGTTGACAGACGTGCCACAAAAACATTAAAAATGTACCAAAATACTCACTATTTGATTACAACCACATATATTACTGTTATATTTTTAATTTTTGCATATGATATAATCATCGTAAAAACCATTTACATTCCAGAAAGCACCCTGCTCCCATGGCCCAACCTTGAAATAGCAGCCTCTGGACCGATCTAAACACCCTTGGACACGTCACACGGGCCTCGCAATACACCCAGCGTCCGATGCGCGACTCCATTCTCCGAATTCATGGGTAAATATAAAACAATATTTATACTACAGTATCCACAGTAATTCCAAATCCAGAGGACCTCGAAAACCAAATTTAGAATTAAAAAATACTTCTTATAATAATTTTAATTCTGATCTGACAAATCAGATTACCAGTGCAGTAGACCCGTCTGATTCATATTTACGAAATAAAGTCACTGGCAGAGAAACGTGTTTACGTTAAATTAAAATTATTTAATAAAAAAGTGTATCATTTTTAATAAAAAAGTTTTTCATTTTTATGTATTTTCACTGAAAAATCAAGTTCCGCAACAGGCCAGTAAATTCATAATACGGGTAACAGTCAATTCATAATACGGGATATTCTCATGTAGATCTTAATTTTGCAACCTATTGACAGAGCATCGAGATTCAAATACTAATTTGTATTATTTTAGCGAGCATTATGCATCTACGCAACATTATTGCCTGCGGTAAACCTAAACCCTTTGCAATAACAGAATTGTAAAAATGTTGTTTACTGGAATAAACGTAAATAGAGCCATCTGTGTTTGACACTAGAGATGTATCCGTGATGCGAACCATTGCACATTATTATTTTACTGTAATTAATATTTTCATATTCAATATATAGGTAAATTATGTATTAACAAAATGTTTCTTTGAAATATTTTTGATAGCAGTGACGGCACGTATTCTACGATAATAATAATAGTAATAAATGGATTATTTCTATAGCGCCGTTTCGTGAGAAAATCACCTCAAGGGACGATGTTCATTTTTATTTATTTCTAATTAACTATGTTAGGTTATCATAGCTTCTTACGATGTCTGACAATCGATTTTTTGCAAGGTTAGTGAGCATGACAACACCCAGCTGGCAGCTTTCATAATATAATAACTAACTTACCATTACGCCGTCGATAACCGGTGGAATCTGTCTGTTAAAAATGTACCAAAATACTCACTATTTGATTACAACCACATATATTACTGTTTTTTTTTAATTTTTGCATATGATATAATCATCGTAAAAACCATTTACATTCCAGAAAGCACCCTGCTCCCATGGCCCAACCTTGAAATAGCAGCCTCTGGACCGATCTAAACACCCTTGGACACGTCACACGGGCCTCGCAATACACCCAGCGTCCGATGCGCGACTCCATTCTCCGAATTCATGGGTAAATATAAAACAATATTTATACTACAGTATCCACAGTAATTCCAAATCCAGAGGACCTCGAAAACCAAATTTAGAATTAAAAAATACTTCTAATAATAATTTTAATTCTGATCTGACAAATCAGATTACCAGTGCAGTAGACCCGTCTGATTCATATTTACGAAATAAAGTCACTGGCAGAGAAACGTGTTTACGTTAAATTAAAATTATTTAATAAAAAAGTGTATCATTTTTAATAAAAAAGTTTTTCATTTTTATGTATTTTCACTGAAAAATCAAGTTCCGCAACAGGCCAGTAAATTCATAATACGGGTAACAGTCAATTCATAATACGGGATATTCTCATGTAGATCTTAATTTTGCAACCTATTGACAGAGCATCGAGATTCAAATACTAATTTGTATTATTTTAGCGAGCATTATGCATCTACGCAACATTATTGCCTGCGGTAAACCTAAACCCTTTGCAATAACAGAATTTTAAAAATGTTGTTTACTGGAATAAACGTAAATAGAGCCATCTGTGTTTGACACTAGAGATGTATCCGTGATGCGAACCATTGCACATTATTATTTTACTGTAATTAATATTTTCATATTCAATATATAGGTAAATTATGTATTAACAAAATGTTTCTTTGAAATATTTTTGATAGCAGTGACGGCACGTATTCTACGATAATAATAATAGTAATAAATGGATTATTTCTATAGCGCCGTTTCGTGAGAAAATCACCTCAAGGGACGATGTTCATTTTTATTTATTTCTAATTAACTATGTTAGGTTATCATAGCTTCTTACGATGTCTGACAATCGATTTTTTGCAAGGTTAGTGAGCATGACAACACCCAGCTGGCAGCTTTCATAATATAATAACTAACTTACCATTACGCCGTCGATAACCGGTGGAATCTGTCTGTTAAAAATGTACCAAAATACTCACTATTTGATTACAACCACATATATTACTGTTTTTTTTTTAATTTTTGCATATGATATAATCATCGTAAAAACCATTTACATTCCAGAAAGCACCCTGCTCCCATGGCCCAACCTTGAAATAGCAGCCTCTGGACCGATCTAAACACCCTTGGACACGTCACACGGGCCTCGCAATACACCCAGCGTCCGATGCGCGACTCCATTCTCCGAATTCATGGGTAAATGTAAAACAATATTTATACTACAGTATCCACAGTAATTCCAAATCCAGAGGACCTCGAAAACCAAATTTAGAATTAAAAAATACTTCTAATAATAATTTTAATTCTGATCTGACAAATCAGATTACCAGTGCAGTAGACCCGTCTGATTCATATTTACGAAATAAATTCACTGGCAGAGAAACGTGTTTACGTTAAATTAAAATTATTTAATAAAAAAGTGTATCATTTTTAATAAAAAAGTTATTCATTTTTATGTATTTTCACTGAAAAATCAAGTTCCACAACAGGCCAGTAAATTCATAATACGGGTAAAAGTCAATTCATAATACGGGATATTCTCATGTAGATCTTAATTTTGCAACCTATTGACAGAGCATCGAGATGTTAGAAATGTATTTTTTTAGAGTGTTTACCTCTAGTCAAGGAATTGACATCCAGTCATTACAAGTGCTCCTTCTTCGTAATATTCTCTACACGTTTCTGCCGCCTCTACGAGTTCCTCTACAATTCCAAAGAGCCTTTTTCAAGGCATTGTCACATTACGTAAAATTACCAACTGCCCTTTTCAAGGCATTGTCACATTATGTAAAATTCCCAACTGCCTTTTTCAAGGCATGTCAGATGATGTAAAATTCCCAACTGCCCTTTTCAAGGCATTGTCACATTATGTAAAATTCCCAACTGCCTTTTTCAAGGAAACACACACGAAATGAAACGGAAAAAAACTTTTTTTTCCTTTCTTTCAGGGGGTCTTTACTCTGGATAAATATAAAATAAGCAAATGTTTCATGCCCAAGGAGAGCACCGTCATACGACTTTACATCGTTTTCGCCGTGGCCTTTGTGGCTTTGATCGTAATGTATTTGAAGAGGAATTGCAGATTTCGACGGACTTATTATAGAAAAGAGAGTTATCATTGATAAATTAATTCTAATACATATTATTACCAGACTGTACATTATTTTTAAGCAAGTGTATTTATTTTTTGTAAATGAATGTAATATTCGTCATGTAATTTAAGGCTTATTATCATAATTCTAATGATATTTTTTTTTTGCAAAGTGAAATATTTATTTATTCAAAAGATACTCCTTAAATAATACACGTTTATTATTGATTATAACACTTGAACCTACACAAAATACCTGAAAAACAATGTAGGATAAAAATCTATGTTTTATTATTATGTATGATGAATTTCACAGCTTTCTCCAGTTTAATTTAGCAATTTCGCAGTTGTGGTGAAATTGTAAGCTGGACATAATATGAACAAGGCAGATAGTATAGGCGGTTGATAAATATTACTGTCATTCTCGTTTTTACAATTTTTTTAAAATGTATTTTAATTTGTGATAAATATTAGTAATAATTATTTTTTTATTTATTTAATCATTAACACCCCAAAGGGCTTTTACATATTTTAACATTAAAATGATTATGTGTAGAGAACTTAAGAAAAAAATAACATTATGCATAATTGGTATATAAGTGTAACATATTTATAATATATATGAAGGTATAATAATGTGTAAGTGCGTGATATGAAGGTATAATAATGTGTAAGTGCATGACACACAAAGAGAAAGGTTTTTAATTAGTAGATACTACTTTTTTTTAATAAAAATAGTAATGTCGGTTTTTTTTATGTTGTTTTTGTAGGTTTGTGTAATTTTTGTATTTTATTTTAGTATAATTGTGTAATTTTTGTCGGTTTCTCTATTTTTTGTATATAATTTTAGTTTAATTGTGTAATTTTTGTCGGTTTGTATATTTTTTATTTTTGTGTAATTGTATATTTTTTGTCGGTTTGTCGATTTTTTGTATATTATTTTTGTAAGTTTGTGTAATTTTTGTTTAATTGTGTAATTTTTGTCGGTTGGTGATTATTTAATATGTTATTTTTATAGGTTTGGGTATTTTTTGTATATTATTTTTGTTTAATTGTGTAAATTTTGTTGGTTTGTCTAGTTTTCGTATTTTGTTTTTGTTTAATTGTTTTTGTATTTATGTAATTTTTGTATTAAATTTTAGGTGTAATTTTCCTCGGTTTGTGTTTTTTTGTATTTTATTTTTGTCGAATTGTGTATTTTTTGTCGGTGTCTATTTTTACTAATTTATTATTGTCGAATTGTGTATTTTTTGTCGGTTTGTCGGTTGTTTGCATGTTGTTTTTGTAGGTTTGTGTAATTTTTGTATTTTATTTTGATTATTGTGTAACTTTGTCGGTTTGTCTATTTTTTGTTTATTATTTTTGTTTAATTGTGTAATTTTCGTCGGTTTGTTGGTTTTTTGCATGTTGTTTTTGTAGATTTGTGTAACTTTTGTATTTTATTTTGTTTAATTGTGTAATTTTTGTCGGTTTGTCTATTTATTGTTAGGTATTTTTGTTTAATTGTGTAATTTTTGTCGGTTTGTGATTTTTTTGGAGGTTATTTTTGTAGGTTTGTGTAATTTTGGTATTTTATTTTTGTCGAATTGTGTAATTTTTGTCGGTTTGTTTTTTTTTGTATGTTGTTTTTGTAGATTGGTGTAATTTTTGTCTTTTATTTTTGTTTAATTGTGTAGTTTTTGTTGATTTGTGATTATTTTGTTTGTTATTTTTCTAGGTTTGTCTATTTTTTTGATATTATTTTGGTTTAATTGTGTATTATTTGTCGGTTTGTGTGTTGTTTTTGAAGGTTTGTGTCTTGTTTTTGAAGGTTTGTGTAATTTATGTATTTTAATTTTGTTTAATTGTGTAATTTTTGTCGGTTTGTCTATTTTTTATATATTTTATTTGTGTCGGTTTGTGTTTTTTTTTGTTCTTTTTGTAGGTTTTTGTAATTTTTGTATGTTATTTTTGTCTAATTGTGTATTTTTTGTTGGTTGATCGGGTTTTTGTATGTTGTTTTGAAAGGATTTTTTAATTTTTGTATTTTATTATAATTTAATTATGTAAGTTTTGTGGTTTGTGTTTTTTGTGTATGTTATTTTTGAGGTTTGTGTAATTTTCGTATTTTATTTTTGTCGAATTGTGTCATTTTTGTCGGTTTGTGTTTTTTTAATATTATTTTTGTAGGTTTAATTGTATAATTTTTGTCGTTTTGTGATTATTTCGTATGTTATTTTTGTAGGTTTGTCTAATTTTTGTATTTTATTTTTGTTAAATTGTATCATTTTTGCGGATGGTCTATTTTTGTATATTATTTGTCGGTTTGTGTTTTTTTTTGTGTTGTTTTTGTAGGTTTGTGTATTTTATTTTTGTCGAATTGTGTATTTTTTGTCGAATTTTGTACTTTTTGTCGGTTTGTGTTTTTTTGTATGTTGTTTTTGTAGGTTTGTATATCTTTTGTATTTTATTTTTGTCGAATTGTGTATTTTTTGTCGGTTTGTGTGTTTTTTTATGTTATTTTTGTAGGTTTGTGTATTTTTGTATTTAACTTTTGTCGAATTATGAAATTTTTGTCGGTTTGTGTAATTTTTGTATTTTATTTTTGTCTAATTGTGTATTTTTTGTCGGTTTGAGTTTTTTTGTATGTTGTTTTTGTAGGTTTGTGTAATTTTTGTATTTAATTTTGTTTAATTGTTTATTTTTTGTCGGTTTGTCGGGTTTTTTGGATGTTGGCTTTGTAGATTTGTGTAATTTTCGTTTTTTATTTAAGTTTAATGGTGTAACTTTTGTGGTTTGTGTTTTTTTTGTATGTTATTTTTGCAGGTTTGTGTAATTTTTCTATTTTCTTTTTGTCGAATTGTGTCATTTTTGTCGGTTTGTGTTTTTTTATATAATTTTTTTAGGTTTGTGTAATTTTTGTATTTTACTTTGTTTAATTGTCTATTTTTTGTCGGTTTGTCAGTTTTTTGTATGTTGCCTTTGTAGGTTTGTGTAATGTTGGTTTTTTTATTTTAGTTAAATTGTGTAATTTTTATGGTTTGGTTTGTGTTATTTTTGCAGGTTTGTGTAATTTTTTGTGTTATTTTTTTTTGTCACTTTTGTCAGTTTTGTGTAAGGTTTGTGTTTTTTTGTATTTTATTTTGTTTTATTTTTGTCTATTTTTTGTATATTAATTTTGTTTAATTGTGTAAAATTGTGTCGAATTGTGTAATTTTTGTCGGTTTGTTTATTTTTTGTAATTTATTTTTGTCTAATTGTGTATTTTTTGTCGGTTTGTGTTTTTTTTGTAGGTTTGTGTATTTTTGTATTTTATTTTTGTCGAATTGTGTTATTTTTGTCGGTTTGTGTTTTTTTTATGTTATTTTTGTAGGTTTGAGTATTGTTGTATTTAACTTTTGTCGAATTATGAAATTTTTGTCGGTTTGTGTAATTTTTGTATTTAATTTTGTTTAATTGTTTATTTTTTGTCGGTTTGTCGGGTTTTTTGTATGTTGGCTTTGTAGATTTGTGTAATTTTCGTTTTTTATTTAAGTTTAATGGTGTAACTTTTGTGGTTTGTGTTTTTTTTGTATGTTATTTTTGCAGGTTTGTGTAATTTTTCTATTTTATTTTTGTCGAATTGTGTCATTTTTGTCGGTTTGTGTTTTTGTATATTATTTTTGTAGGTTTGTGTAATTTTTGTATATTATTTTTGTTTAATTGTGTAATTTTTGTCGTTTTGTGATTATTTCGTATGTTATTTTTGTAGGTTTGACTAATTTTTGTATTTTATTTTAGTTAAATTGTATCATTTTTCTCGGATGGTCTATTTATGTATATTATTTTTCGGTTTGTGGTTTTTGTTTGTTGTTTTTGAAGGGTTTGTGTATTTTTGTATTGGATTTTTGTCGAATTGTGTAATTTTTGTCAGTTTGTGTTTTTTTGTATGTTGTTTTTGTAGTTTTGTGTAATTTTTTTTTTTTTATTTTGTTTAATTGTGTAATCTTTGTCGGTTTGTCTATTTTTTGTATATTATTTTTGTTTAATAGTGTTAATTTCTTCGGTTTGTGTTTTTTGTGTGTTGTTTTTGTAGGTTTGTGTATTTTTGTCGAATTGTGTCATTTTTGTCGGTTTGTATATTTTTTTGTATTTTATTTTTGTCGAATTGTGTATTTTTTGTCGGTTTGTGCTTTTTTGTATATTATTTTTGTAGGTTTGTGTAATTTTTGATATTATTTTTGTTTAATTATGTAATTTTTGTCGTTTTGTGATTATTTCGTATGTTATTTTTGTACGTTTGCGTATTTTTTGTATATTTTTTTTGATTAATCGTGTAATTTTTGTCGGTTTTTCGATTTTGTCGTATTTAATTTTTATTAAATTGTTTTTGTAGGTTTTGTGTAATTTTTGTCTTTTATTTTAGTTTAATTGTGTAATTTTTGTCGGTTTGTCTATTTTTTGTTTAATTGTGTATTTTTGTGGGTTTGTGATTTTTCTGGAGGTCATTTTTGTAGGTTTGTTTAATTTTTTTAATTTTATTTTGAATAATTGTGTAATTTTTGTCGCTTTGTGATTATTTCGTATGTTATTTTTGTAGGTTTGTCTAATTTATGTATTTTATTTTTGTTTAATTTTATCATTTTTGTTGGATGGTCTATTTTTGTATATTATTTGTCGGTTTGTGTTTTTTGTGTGTTGTTTTTGTAGGTTTGTGTATTTTTGTATTTTAAATTTGTCGAATTGTGTAATTTTTGTCGAATTTTGTAATTTTTTGTCGAATTGTATAATTTTTGTCGGTTCGTCTATTTTTTGATTTTATTTTGGTCGAATTGTGTATTTTTTGTTGGTTCCTCGGGTTTTTGTATGTTTTTTTTAAAGGTTTGTGTAATTTTTGTATTTTGTTATGTTTAATTGTGTAATCTGTGTCAGTTTGTCTATTTTTCGTATATTATTTTTGTTATTTGTGTTGTTTTTGTAGGTTTGTGTAATTTTTTTATTTTATTGTAGTCGAATTGTGTATTTTTTGTCGGTTTGTTATTTTTTATGTTGTTTTTGTAGGTTTGTGTACTTTTTGTATTTTATTTTTTTCGAATTGTGTATTTTTTGTCTATTTACGTTTTTTTTTATGTTATTTTAGTAGGTTTGTGTATTTTTGTATTTTATTTGTGTAATTTTCGTCGGTTTGTGTTTTTTTTATCTAATTTTTGTAGGTTTGTGTATTTTGGTATTTTGTTTTGTTTAATTGTGTAATTTTTGTCGTTTTGTGATTATTTCGTATGTTATTTTTGTAGGTTTGTCTAATTTTTGTATTTTTTTTTTGTTTTAATGTACCATTTTTGTCGGATGGTCTATTTTTGTATATTATTTGTCGGTTTGTATTTTTTGTGTGATGTTTTTGTAGGTTTGTGTATTTTTGTATTTTATTTTTGTCGATTTGCGTATTTTTTGTCGGTTTTTGTTTTTTGAATGTTGTTTTTGCAGGTTTGTGTAATTTTAGTATTTTATTTTTGTCGAATTGTGTATTTTTTGTCGGTTTGTGTTTTTTTATGTTATTTTTGTCGGTTTGTGTTTTTTTGTATGTTGTTTTTGTAGGTTTGTGTAATTTTGTATTTTATTTTGGTCGAATTGTGTATTTTTTGTTGGTTCCTCGGGTTTTTGTATGTTGTTTTTAAAGTTTTGGACAATTTTTGTATTTTATTTTGTTTAACTGTGTAATCTTTGTCGGTTTGTCTATTGTTCGTATATTATTTTTATTAATTTGTGTAATTTTTGTCGGTTTGTGTTTTTTATGTTATTTTTGTAGGTTTGTGTATTTTTGTTGTTTTATTTTGGTCGAATTGTGTAATTTTTGTCGGTTTGTGTAATTTTTGTATTTTATTTGTCTAATTGTGTATTTTTTGTGGGTTTGTGTTTTTTTGTATGTTGTTTTTGTAGGTTTGTGTATTTTTGTATTTTATTTAGTTTAATTGTGTAATTTTTGTCGTTTTGTGATTATTTCGTATGTTATTTGTGTAGGTTGGTCTAATTTTTGTACTCTTTTTTTGTTTAATTCTATAATTTTAGTCGAATGGTCTATTTTTGTATATTATATGTCGGTTTGTGTTTTTTGTGTGTTGTTTTTGAAGGTTTGTGAATTTTTGTATTTTATTTTTGTCGAATTGTGTAATTTTTGTCGGTTCATCTATTTTTTGTGTTTTATTTTTGTCGAATTGTGTTTTTTTATGTTATTATTGTAGGTTTGTGTTTTTTTGTATGTTGTTTTTCTAGGTTTGTGTAATTTTGTATTTTATTTAGGTCGAATTGTGTATTTTTTGTTGGTTCCTCGGGTTTGTGTATGTTGTTTTTAAAGGTTTGTCTAATTTTTTTATTTTATTTTGTTTAATTGTGTAATCTTTTTCGATTTGTCTATTTTTCGGATATTGTTTTTGTTTATTTGTGTTATTTTCGTTGGTTTGTGTTTTTTGTGTGCTGTTTTTGTAGGTTTGTCTAATTTTTGTATTTTATTTTGTTTAATTGTGTAATTTTTGTCGCTTTGTGATTATTTCGTATGTTATTTTTGTAGGTTTGTCTAATTTTTGTTTAATTGTATCATTTTTGTCGGATGGTCTATTTTTGTATATTATTGGTCGGTTTGTGTTTTTTGTGTGTTGTTTTTTAGGTTTGTGTATTTTTGTATATAATTTTTGTCGAATTGTGTAATTTTTGTCGGTTTGTCTATTTTTTATGTTTCATTGTGTCGAATTGTGTATTTTTTGTCGGTTTGTGCTTTTTTATGTTATTTTTGTAGGTTTGTGTTTTTTTATATGTTGTTTTTGTAGGTTTGTGTAATTTTGTATTTTATTTAGGTCAAATTGTGTATTTTTTGTTGGTTCCTCGGGTTTGTGTATGTTGTTTTTAAAGGTGTTTGTAATTTTTGTATTATATTTTGTTTAATTGTGTAATCTTTGTCGGTTTGTCTATTTTTCGGATATTATTTTTGTTTATTTGTGTATATTTCGTCCGTTTGTGTTTTTTGTGTGTTGTTTTTGTAGGTTTGTTTAATTTTTGTATTTTATTTTGTTTAATTGTGTAATTTTTGTCGCTTTGTGATTATTTCGTATATTATTTTTGTAGGTTTGTCTAATTTTTGTATTTCATTTTTGATTAATTGTATCATTTTTGTCGGATGGTCTATTTTTGTATATGATTGGTCGGTTTGTGTTTTTTGTGTGTTGTTTTTGTAGGTTTGTGTATTTTAGTATTTTAAATTTGTCGAATTGTGTAATTTTTGTCGAATTGTGTAATTTTTGTAGAATTGTGTAATTTTTGTCGGTTCGTCTATTTTTTGATTTTATTTTGGTCGAAATGTGTATTTTTTGTTGGTTCCTCGGGTTTTGTATGTTTTTTTTAAAGGTTTGTGTAATTTTTGTATTTTATTATGTTTAATTGTGTAATCTGTGTCAGTTTGTCTATTTTTCGAATATTATTTTTGTTTATTTGTGTAATTTTCGTCGGATTGTGTTTTTAGGTGTTGTTTTGTAGGTTTGTGTAATTTTGTATTTATTGTTTTTCAAATTATTAATTTTTGTCGGTTGTGTTTTTTTATGTTGTTTTGTGTAGGTTGTGTAATTTTTGTATTTTTATTGTTTTTCAAATTGTGCTTTTTGTCAGTTTGTGTTTTTTATGTTGTTTTGTAGGTTTATTGTAATTTATGTATTTTATTTTTTGTTTAATTGTATCATTTTGTCGGATGGTTTTATTTTTGTATATTATTGATTGGTTTCTGTTTTTTTGTGTGTTATTTTGTAGGTTTACATTGTATTTTTTTGTATTTTAATTTTTGTCGAATTATTGATTATTTTGTATATTATTTTTTCTAAATGTGTATTTTGTCCGGTTTGTGTTTTTTATGTTATTTTGAAGGGTTTGTGTATTTTGTAAATTATTTGTGTAATTCTTTCTCATCGGTTTGTGTTTTTTTTATCTAATTTTTGTAGGTTTGTGTATTTTGTTTTGTTTAATTGTGTAATTTTTGTCGTTTTGTGATTATTTCGTATGTTATTTTTATAGGTTTGTCTAATTTTTGTATTTTATTTTTGTTTAATTGTATCATTTTTGTCGGATGGTCTATTTTTGTGTATTTTTTGTCGGTTTGTGTTTTTGTGTGTTGTTTTTGTAGGTTTGTGTATTTTTGTATTTTAAATTTGTCGAATTGTGTAATTTTTGTCGGTTCGTCGAGTTTTTGTATTTTATTTAGGTAGAATTGTGTATTTTTTGTTGGTTCCTTCGGTTTTTGTATGTTGTTTTTAAAGGGTTGTGTAATTTTTGTATTTTATTATGTTTAATTGTGCCAATCTTTGTCAGCTTTGTCTATTTTTCGTATATTATTTTTTGTTTGTTGAGTGGTACAGTCAGTTTTGGTTTGTGTATGTTGTTTTTAAAGGTTTGTGTATTTTTGTATTTTATTTTGTTTAATTGTGTAATTTTTGTCGCTTTGTGATTATTTCGTATGTTATTTTTGTAGGTTTGTCTAATTTTAATATTTTATTTTTGTTTAATTGTATCATTTTTGTCGGATGGTCTATTTTTGTATATAATTGGTCGGTTTCTGTTTTTTGTGTGTTGCTTTGTAAATTTGTGTATTTTTGTATTATAAATTTGTCGAATTGTGTAATTTTTGTATTTTATTTTTTTCGAAATGTGTATTTTTTGTCGGTTTGTGTTTTTTTTATGTTATTTTAGTAGGTTTGTGTATTTTTGAATTTTATTTGTGTAATTTTCGTCGGTTTGTGTTTTTTTATGTAATTTTTGTAGGTTTGTGTATTTTTTTATTTTATTTTGTTTAATTGTGTAATGTTTTTCGGTTTGCTTATTTTTCGGATATTGTTTTTGTTTATTTGTGTTATTTTCGTTGGTTTGTGTTTTTTGTGTGTTGTTTTTGTAGGTTTGTGTAATTTTTGTATTTTATTTTGTTTAATTGTGTAATTTTTGTCGCTTTGTGATTATTTCGTATGTTATTTTTGTAGGTTTGTCTAATTTTAATATTTTATTTTTGTTTAATTGTATCATTTTTGTCGGATGGTCTATTTTTGTATAATATTGGTCGGTTTCTGTTTTTTGTGTGTTGCTATGTAGGTTTGTGTATTTTTGTATTTTAATTTTGTCGAATTGTGTAATTTTTGTATTTTATTTTTGTCGAATTGTGTATTTATTGTCGGTTTGTGTTTTTTTATGTTATTTTTGTAGGTTTGTGTATTTTTGTATTTTATTTGTGAAATTTTCATCGGTTTGTGTTTTTTTATCTAATTTTTGTAGGATTGTGTATTTTGGTATTTTGTTTTGTTTAATTGTGTAATTTTTGTCGTTTTGTGATTATTTCGTATGTTATTTTTATAGGTTTGTCTAATTTTTGTATTTTATTTTTGTTTAATTGTATCATTTTTGTCGGATGGTCTATTTTTGTATATTAGTTCTCGGTTTGTGTTTTTTGTGTGTTGTTTTTGAAGGTTTGTTTATTTTTGTATTTTATTTTTGTCGAATTGTGTAATTTTTGTCGGTTCGTCTATTTTTTGTGTTTTATTTTTGTCGAATTGTGTATTTTTTGTCGGTTTGTGTTCTTTTATGTAATTTTTGTAGGTTTGTGTATTTTTGTAAATTATTTGTGTAATTCTTATCGGTTTGTGTTTTTTTTTATCTAATTTTTGTAGGATTGTGTATTTTGGTATTGTGTTTTGTTTAATTGTCTAATTTTTGTCGTTTTGTGATTATTTCATATGTTATTTCTATAGGTTTGTCTAATTTTTGTATTTTATTTTTGTTTAATTGTATCATTTTTGTCGGATGGTCTATTTTTGTATGTAATTGGTCGGTTTCTGTTTTTTGTGTGTTGCTTTGTAGGTTTGTGTATTTTTGTATTATAAATTTGTCGAATTGTGTAATTTTTGTATTTTATTTTTTTCGAAATGTGTATTTTTTGTCGGTTTGTGTTTTTTTATGTTATTTTAGAAGGTTTGTGTATTTTTGAATTTTATTTGTGTAATTTTCGTCGGTTTGTGTTTTTTTATGTAATTTTTGTAGGTTTGTGTATTTTTTTATTTTATTTTGTTTAATTGTGTAATGTTTTTCGGTTTCCTTATTTTTCGGATATTGTTTTTGTTTATTTGTGTTATTTTCGTTGGTTTGTGTTTTTTGTGTGTTGTTTTTGTAGGTTTGTGTAATTTTTGTATTTTATTTTGTTTAATTGTGTAATTTTTGTCTCTTTGTGATTATTTCGTATGTTATTTTTGTAGGTTTGTCTAATTTTTGTATTTTATTTTTGTTTAATTGTATCATTTTTGTCGGATGGTCTATTTTTGTATAATATTGGTCGGTTTGTGTTTTTTGTGTGTTGCTATGTAGGTTTGTGTATTTTTGTATTTTAATTTTGTCGAATTGTGTAATGTTTATATTTTATTTTTGTCGAATTGTGTATTTTTTGTCGGTTTGTGTTTTTTTATGTTATTTTTGTAGGTTTGTGTATTTTTGTATTTTATTTATGTAATTTTCGTCGGTTTGTGTTTTTTTTATCTAATTTTTGTAGGTTTGTGTATTTTGGTATTTTGTTTTGTTAAATTGTGTAATTTTTGTCGTTTTGTGATTATTTCGTATGTTATTTTTATAGGTTTGTCTAATTTTTGTATTTTATTTTTGATTAATTGTATAATTTTTGTCGGATTGTGTTTTTTTTGTCGGTTTGTGCTTTTTTATGTTATTTTTGTAGGTTTGTGTTTTTTTGTATGTTTTTTTTGTATTTTTTGTGTAGTTTTGTATTTTATTTAGGTCGAATTGTGTATTTTTTGTTGGTTCCTCGGGTTTGTGTATGTTGTTTTTAAGGGTTTGTGTAATTTTTGTATTTTTTTTTGTTCAATTGTGTAATCTTTGTCGGTTTGTCTATTTTTCGGATATTATTTTTGTTTATTTGTGTAATTTTCGTCAGTTTGTGTTTTTTGTGTGTTGTTTTTGTAGGTTTGTATAATTTTTGTATTTTATTTTGTTTAATTGTATCATTTTTGTCGGATGGTCTATTTTTGTATATAATTAGTCGGTTTCTGTTTTTTGTGTGTTGCTTTGTAGGTTTGTGTATTTTTGTATTATAAATTTGTCGAATTGTGTAATTTTTGTCGAATTGTGGAATTTTTGTATTTTATTTTTTTCTATTTGTGTATTTTTTGTTGTTTTCTGTTTATTTGTGTGTTTTTTTTTAGGTTTGTGTAATTTTGTATTTTATTTGTGTAATTTTCGTCGGTTTGTGTTTTTTTATGTTATTTTTGTAGGTTTGTGTATTTTTGTATTTTATTTTGTTTAATTGTGTAATTTATGTCGTTTTGTGATTATTTCGTATGTTATTCAAATAGGTTTGTCTAATTTTTGTATAATATTTTTGTTTTTGTTGGTTCCTCGGGTTTTCGTATGTTTTTTTTAAAGTTTTGTGTAATTTTTGTATTTTATTATGTTTAATTGTGTAATCTGTGTCAGTTTGTCTATTTTTCGTATATTATTTTTGTTTATTTGTGTAATTTTCGTCGGATTGTGTTTTTTGTGTGTTGTTTTTGTAGGTTTGTGTAATTTTTATATTTTATTGTTGTCGAATTATGTATTTTTTGTCGGTTTGTGTTTTTTTCTGTTGTTTTTGTAGGTTTGTGTAATTTTTGTATTTTATTTTTGTCGAATTGTGTATTTTTTGTCGGTTGTGTTTTTTTGATGTTATTTTTGTAGGTTTGTGTATTTTTGTATTTTATTTTGTTTAATTGTATCACTTTTGGCGGATGGTCTATTTTTGTATATTATTGGTAGGTTTCTGTTTTTTGTGTGTTGCTTTGTAGGTTTGTGTATTTTTGTATTTTAATTTTGTCGAATTGTGTAATGTTTATATTTTATTTTTGTCGAATTGTGTATTTTTTGTCGGTTTGTGTTTTTTTATGTTATTTTTGTAGGTTTGTGTATTTTTGTATTTTATTTATGTAATTTTCGTCGGTTTGTGTTTTTTTTATCTAATTTTTGTAGGTTTGTGTATTTTGGTATTTTGTTTTGTTAAATTGTGTAATTTTTGTCGTTTTGTGATTATTTCGTATGTTATTTTTATAGGTTTGTCTAATTTTTGTATTTTATTTTTGATTAATTGTATAATTTTTGTCGGATGGTCTATTTTTGTATATTAGTTGTCGGTTTGTGTTTTTTGTGTGTTGTTTTTGAAGAATTGTGTATTTTTGTATTTTATTTTTGTCGAATTGTGTAATTTTTGTCCGTTCGTCTATTTTTTGTGTTTTATTTTTGTCGAATTGTGTATTTTTTGTCGGTTTGTGTTTTTTTTGTCGGTTTGTGCTTTTTTATGTTATTTTTGTAGGTTTGTGTTTTTTTGTATGTTTTTTTTGTATTTTTTGTGTAGTTTTGTATTTTATTTAGGTCGAATTGTGTATTTTTTGTTGGTTCCTCGGGTTTGTGTATGTTGTTTTTAAGGGTTTGTGTAATTTTTGTATTTTTTTTTGTTCAATTGTGTAATCTTTGTCGGTTTGTCTATTTTTCGGATATTATTTTTGTTTATTTGTGTAATTTTCGTCAGTTTGTGTTTTTTGTGTGTTGTTTTTGTAGGTTTGTATAATTTTTGTATTTTATTTTGTTTAATTGTATCATTTTTGTCGGATGGTCTATTTTTGTATATAATTGGTCGGTTTCTGTTTTTTGTGTGTTACTTTGTAGGTTTGTGTATTTTTGTATTATAAATTTGTCGAATTGTGTAATTTTTATCGAATTGTGGAATTTTTGTATTTTATTTTTTTCTATTTGTGTATTTTTTGTTGTTTTCTGTTTATTTGTGTGTTTTTTTTTAGGTTTGTGTAATTTTGTATTTTATTTGTGTAATTTTCGTCGGTTTGTGTTTTTTTATGTTATTTTTGTAGGTTTGTGTATTTTTGTATTTTATTTTGTTTAATTGTGTAATTTATGTCGTTTTGTGATTATTTCGTATGTTATTCAAATAGGTTTGTCTAATTTTTGTATAATATTTTTGTTTTTGTTGGTTCCTCGGGTTTTCGTATGTTTTTTTTAAAGTTTTGTGTAATTTTTGTATTTTATTATGTTTAATTGTGTAATCTGTGTCAGTTTGTCTATTTTTCGTATATTATTTTTGTTTATTTGTGTAATTTTCGTCGGATTGTGTTTTTTGTGTGTTGTTTTTGTAGGTTTGTGTAATTTTTATATTTTATTGTTGTCGAATTATGTATTTTTTGTCGGTTTGTGTTTTTTTCTGTTGTTTTTGTAGGTTTGTGTAATTTTTGTATTTTATTTTGTTTAATTGTATCATTTTTGTCGGATGGTCTATTTTTGTATATTATTGGTCGGTTTCTGTTTTTTGTGTGTTGCTTTGTAGGTTTGTGTATTTTTGTATTTTAAATTTGTCGAATTGTGTAATTTTTGTCGGTTCGTCGATTTTTTGTATTTTATTTAGGTCGAATTGTGTATTTTTTGTTGGTTCCTTCGGTTTTTGTATGTTGTTTTTAAAGGTTTGTGTGATTTTTTTATTTTATTTTTGTTTAATTGTATCATTTTTGTCGGATGGTCTATTTTTATATATTATTGGTCGATTTCTGTTTTTTGTGTGTTGCTTTGTAGGTTTGTGTATATTTGTATTTTAATTTTGTCGTATTGTGTAATTTTTGTCGAATTGTGTAATTTTTGTATTTTATTTTCGTCGAATTGTGTATTTTTTATCGGTTTGTGTTTTTTATGTTATTTTTGTAGGTTTGTGTATTTTTGTATTTTATTTGTGTAATTTTCGTCGGTTTGTGTTTTATTTTATGTGATTTTTGTAGGTTTGTGTATTTTTGTATTTTATTTTGTTTAATTGTGTAATTTATGTCGTTTTGTGATTATTTCGTATGTTATTTATATAGGTGTGTCTAATTTTTGTATAATATTTTTGTTTATTTGTATCATTTTTGTCGGATGGTCTATTTTTGTATATTATTGATCGGTTTGTGTTTTTTTTGTGTTGTTATTGTAGGTATGTGTATTTTTGTATTTTAAATTTGTCGATTGTGTAATTTTTGTCGAATTGTGTAATTTTTGTCGGTTCATCTATTTTTTTGATTTTATTTTGGTCGAATTGTGTATTTTTTGTTGGTTCCTCGGGTTTTTGTATGTTTTTTTAAAGGTTTGTGTAATTTTTGTATTTTATTTTTGTTTAATTGTATCATTTTTGTCGGATGGTCTATTTTTATATATTATTGGTCGATTTCTGTTTTTTGTGTGTTGCTTTGTAGGTTTGTGTATTTTTGTATTTTAATTTTGTCGAATTGTGTAATTTTTGTCGAATTGTGTAATTTTTGTATTTTATTTTCGTCGAATTGTGTATTTTTTATCGGTTTGTGTTTTTTATGTTATTTTTGTAGGTTTGTGTATTTTTGTATTTTATTTGTGTAATTTTCGTCGGTTTGTGTTTTATTTTATGTGATTTTTGTAGGTTTGTGTATTTTTGTATTTTATTTTGTTTAATTGTGTAATTTATGTCGTTTTGTGATTATTTCGTATGTTATTTATCTAGGTTGGTCTAATTTTTGTATAATATTTTTGTTTAATTGTATCATTTTTGTCGGATGGTCTATTTTTGTATATTATTGATCGGTTTGTGTTTTTTTTGTGTTGTTTTTGTAGGTTTGTGTATTTTTGAATTTTAAATTTGTCGATTGTGTAATTTTTGTCGAATTGTGCAGTAATTTTTGTTTGTTCATCTATTTTTTTGATTTTATTTTGTCGAATTGTGTATTTTTGTTGGTTCGGGTTTTTGTATATGTTTTTTTAAAGGTTTGTAATTTTGTATTTTATTGTTTAATTGTGTAATCTGTATCAGTTTGTCTATTTTTCGTATATTATTTTTGTTTAATTGTATCATTTTTGTCGGATTGTGTTTTTTGTGTGTTGTTTTTGTAGGTTTGTGTAATTTTTATATTTTATTGTTGTCGAATTATGTATTTTTTGTCGGTTTGTGTTTTTTTCTGTTGTTTTTGTAGGTTTGTGTAATTTTTGTATTTTATTTTGTTTAATTGTATCATTTTTGTCGGATGGTCTATTTTTGTATATTATTGGTCGGTTTCTGTTTTTTGTGTGTTGCTTTGTAGGTTTGTGTATTTTTGTAATTAATTATTATTGGTCGATTTCTGTTTTTTGTGTGTTGCTTTGTAGGTTTGTGTATATTTGTATTTTAAATTTGTCGAATTGTGTAATTTTTGTCGGTTCGTCGATTTTTTGTATTTTATTTAGGTCGAATTGTGTATTTTTTGTTGGTTCCTTCGGTTTGTGTATGTTGTTTTTAAAGGTTTGTGTAATTTTTTTATTTTATTTTTGTTTAATTGTATCATTTTTGTCGGATGGTCTATTTTTGTATATAATTGGTCGGTTTCTGTTTTTTGTGTGTTGCTTTGTAGGTTTGTGTATTTTTGTATTATAAATTTGTCGAATTGTGTAATTTTGTATTTTATTTTTTTCGAAATGTGTATTTTTTGTCGGTTTGTGTTTTTTTTATGTTATTTTAGTAGGTTTGTGTATTTTTGAATTTTATTTGTGTAATTTTCGTCGGTTTGTGTTTTTTTATGTAATTTTTGTAGGTTTGTGTATTTTTTTATTTTATTTTGTTTAATTGTGTAATGTTTTTCGGTTTGCCTATTTTTCGGATATTGTTTTTGTTTATTTGTGTTATTTTCGTTGGTTTGTGTTTTTTGTGTGTTGTTTTTGTAGGTTTGTGTAATTTTTGTATTTTATTTTGTTTAATTGTGTAATTTTTGTCGCTTTGTGATTATTTCGTATGTTATTTTTGTAGGTTTGTCTAATTTTTGTATTTTATTTTTGTTTAATTGTATCATTTTTGTCGGATGGTCTATTTTTGTATAATATTGGTCGGTTTCTGTTTTTTGTGTGTTGCTATGTAGGTTTGTGTATTTTTGTATTTTAATTTTGTCGAATTGTGTAATGTTTATATTTTATTTTTGTCGAATTGTGTATTTATTGTCGGTTTGTGTTTTTTTATGTTATTTTTGTAGGTTTGTGTATTTTTGTATTTTATTTGTGTAATTTTCGTCGGTTTGTGTTTTTTTTATCTAATTTTTGTAGGTTTGTGTATTTTGGTATTTTGTTTTGTTAAATTGTGTAATTTTTGTCGTTTTGTGATTATTTCGTATGTTATTTTTATAGGTTTGTCTAATTTTTGTATTTTATTTTTGTTTAATTGTATCATTTTTGTCGGATGGTCTATTTTTGTGTATTTTTTGTCGGTTTGTGTTTTTTGTGTGTTGTTTTTGTAGGTTTGTGTATTTTTGTATTTTAAATTTGTCGAATTGTGTAATTTTTGTCGGTTCGTCTATTTTTGTATTTTATTTTTGTCGAATTGTGTATTTTTTGTCGGTTTTCGGTTTTTTATGTTGTTTTTGTAGGTTTGTGTAATTTTTGTAATTTGTTTAATTCTCATCGGTTTGTGTTTTTTTATGTAATTTTTGTAGGTTTGTGTATTTTTTTATTTTATTTTGTTTAATTGTGTAATGTTTTTCGGTTTCCTTATTTTTCGGATATTGTTTTTGTTTATTTGTGTTATTTTCGTTGGTTTGTGTTTTTTGTGTGTTGTTTTTGTAGGTTGTGTAATTTTTGTATTTTATTTTGTTTAATTGTGTAATTTTTGTCTCTTTGTGATTATTTGTATGTTATTTTTGTAGGTTTGTCTAATTTTTGTATTTTATTTTTGTTTAATTGTATCATTTTTGTCGGATGGTCTATTTTTGTATAATATTGGTCGGTTTGTGTTTTTTGTGTGTTGCTATGTAGGTTTGTGTATTTTTGTATTTTAATTTGTCGAATTGTGTAATGTTTATATTTTATTTTTGTCGAATTGTGTATTTTTTGTCGGTTTGTGTTTTTTTTATGTGTATTTTTGTAGGTTTGTGTATTTTGTGTATTTTATTTTGTTTAATTGTGTAATTTTTGTCGTTTTGTGATTATTTCGTATGTTATTTTTAGAGGTTTGTCTAATTTTTGTATTTTATTTTTGTTTAATTGTATCATTTTTGTCGGATGGTCTATTTTTGTATATTATTGGTCGGTTTCTGTTTTGTGTGTGTTGCTTTGTAGATTTGTGTATTTTTGTATTTTAATTTTGTCGAATTGTGTAATTTTTGTATTTTATTTTTGTCGAATTGTGTATTTTTTGTCGGTTTGTGTTTTTTTATGTTATTTTTGTAGGTTTGTGTATTTTTGTATTTTATTTGTGTAATTTTCGTCGGTTTGTGTTTTTTTTATCTAATTTTTGTAGGTTTGTGTATTTTGGTATTTTGTTTTGTTTAATTGTGTAATTTTTGTCGTTTTGTGATTATTTCGTATGTTATTTTTATAGGTTTGTCTAATTTTTGTATTTTATATTTGTTTAATTGTATCATTTTTGTCGGATGGTCTATTTTTGTATATTAGTTGTCGGTTTGTGTTTTTTGTGTGTTGTTTTTGAAGGTTTGTTTATTTTTGTATTTTATTTTTGTCGAATTGTGTAATTTTTGTCGGTTCGTCTATTTTTTGTGTTTTATTTTTGTCGAATTGTGTATTTTTTGTCGGTTTTTGTTTTTTTATGTTATTTTTGTAGGTTTGTGTATTTTTGTAAATTATTTGTGTAATTCTCATCGGTTTGTGTTTTTTTATGTTATTTTTGTAGGTTTGTGTATTTTTGTATTTTATTTATGTAATTTTCGTCGGTTTGTGTTTTTTTTATGTAATTTTTGTAGGTTTGTGTATTTTGGTATTTTGTTTTGTTAAATTGTGTAATTTTTGTCGTTTTGTGATTATTTCGTATGTTATTTTTATAGGTTTGTCTAATTTTTATTTTATTTTTGATTAATTGTATAATTTTTGTCGGATGGTCTATTTTTGTATATTAGTTGTCGGTTTGTGTTTTTTGTGTGTTGTTTTTGAAGAATTGTGTATTTTTGTATTTTATTTTTGTCGAATTGTGTAATTTTTGTCCGTTCGTCTATTTTTTGTGTTTTATTTTTGTCGAATTGTGTATTTTTTGTCGGTTTGTGTTTTTTTTGTCGGTTTGTGCTTTTTTATGTTATTTTTGTAGGTTTGTGTTTTTTTGTATGTTTTTTTTGTATTTTTTGTGTAGTTTTGTATTTTATTTAGGTCGAATTGTGTATTTTTTGTTGGTTCCTCGGGTTTGTGTATGTTGTTTTTAAGGGTTTGTGTAATTTTTGTATTTTTTTTTGTTCAATTGTGTAATCTTTGTCGGTTTGTCTATTTTTCGGATATTATTTTTGTTTATTTGTGTAATTTTCGTCAGTTTGTGTTTTTTGTGTGTTGTTTTTGTAGGTTTGTATAATTTTTGTATTTTATTTTGTTTAATTGTATCATTTTTGTCGGATGGTCTATTTTTGTATATAATTGGTCGGTTTCTGTTTTTTGTGTGTTACTTTGTAGGTTTGTGTATTTTTGTATTATAAATTTGTCGAATTGTGTAATTTTTATCGAATTGTGGAATTTTTGTATTTTATTTTTTTCTATTTGTGTATTTTTTGTTGTTTTCTGTTTATTTGTGTGTTTTTTTTTAGGTTTGTGTAATTTTGTATTTTATTTGTGTAATTTTCGTCGGTTTGTGTTTTTTTATGTTATTTTTGTAGGTTTGTGTATTTTTGTATTTTATTTTGTTTAATTGTGTAATTTATGTCGTTTTGTGATTATTTCGTATGTTATTCAAATAGGTTTGTCTAATTTTTGTATAATATTTTTGTTTTTGTTGGTTCCTCGGGTTTTCGTATGTTTTTTTAAAAGTTTTGTGTAATTTTTGTATTTTATTATGTTTAATTGTGTAATCTGTGTCAGTTTGTCTATTTTTCGTATATTATTTTTGTTTATTTGTGTAATTTTCGTCGGATTGTGTTTTTTGTGTGTTGTTTTTGTAGGTTTGTGTAATTTTTATATTTTATTGTTGTCGAATTATGTATTTTTTGTCGGTTTGTGTTTTTTTCTGTTGTTTTTGTAGGTTTGTGTAATTTTTGTATTTTATTTTGTTTAATTGTATCATTTTTGTCGGATGGTCTATTTTTGTATATTATTGGTCGGTTTCTGTTTTTTGTGTGTTGCTTTGTAGGTTTGTGTATTTTTGTATTTTAAATTTGTCGAATTGTGTAATTTTTGTCGGTTCGTCGATTTTTTGTATTTTATTTAGGTCGAATTGTGTATTTTTTGTTGGTTCCTTCGGTTTTTGTATGTTGTTTTTAAAGGTTTGTGTGATTTTTTTATTTTATTTTTGTTTAATTGTATCATTTTTGTCGGATGGTCTATTTTTATATATTATTGGTCGATTTCTGTTTTTTGTGTGTTGCTTTGTAGGTTTGTGTATTTTTGTATTTTAATTTTGTCGAATTGTGTAATTTTTGTCGAATTGTGTAATTTTTGTATTTTATTTTCGTCGAATTGTGTATTTTTTATCGGTTTGTGTTTTTTATGTTATTTTTGTAGGTTTGTGTATTTTTGTATTTTATTTGTGTAATTTTCGTCGGTTTGTGTTTTATTTTATGTGATTTTTGTAGGTTTGTGTATTTTTGTATTTTATTTTGTTTAATTGTGTAATTTATGTCGTTTTGTGATTATTTCGTATGTTATTTATATAGGTGTGTCTAATTTTTGTATAATATTTTTGTTTATTTGTATCATTTTTGTCGGATGGTCTATTTTTGTATATTATTGATCGGTTTGTGTTTTTTTTGTGTTGTTATTGTAGGTATGTGTATTTTTGTATTTTAAATTTGTCGATTGTGTAATTTTTGTCGAATTGTGTAATTTTTGTCGGTTCATCTATTTTTTTGATTTTATTTTGGTCGAATTGTGTATTTTTTGTTGGTTCCTCGGGTTTTTGTATGTTTTTTTAAAGGTTTGTGTAATTTTTGTATTTTATTTTTGTTTAATTGTATCATTTTTGTCGGATGGTCTATTTTTATATATTATTGGTCGATTTCTGTTTTTTGTGTGTTGCTTTGTAGGTTTGTGTATTTTTGTATTTTAATTTTGTCGAATTGTGTAATTTTTGTCGAATTGTGTAATTTTTGTATTTTATTTTCGTCGAATTGTGTATTTTTTATCGGTTTGTGTTTTTTATGTTATTTTTGTAGGTTTGTGTATTTTTGTATTTTATTTGTGTAATTTTCGTCGGTTTGTGTTTTATTTTATGTGATTTTTGTAGGTTTGTGTATTTTTGTATTTTATTTTGTTTAATTGTGTAATTTATGTCGTTTTGTGATTATTTCGTATGTTATTTATATAGGTGTGTCTAATTTTTGTATAATATTTTTGTTTATTTGTATCATTTTTGTCGGATGGTCTATTTTTGTATATTATTGATCGGTTTGTGTTTTTTTTGTGTTGTTATTGTAGGTATGTGTATTTTTGTATTTTAAATTTGTCGATTGTGTAATTTTTGTCGAATTGTGTAATTTTTGTCGGTTCATCTATTTTTTTGATTTTATTTTGGTCGAATTGTGTATTTTTTGTTGGTTCCTCGGGTTTTTGTATGTTTTTTTAAAGGTTTGTGTAATTTTTGTATTTTATTATGTTTAATTGTGTAATCTGTATCAGTTTGTCTATTTTTCGTATATTATTTTTGTTTAATTGTATCATTTTTGTCGGATGGTCTAATTTTGTATATTATTGATCGGTTTGTGTTTTTTGTGTGTTGTTTTTGTAGGTTTGTGTACTTTTGTATTTTAAATATGTCGATTGTGTAATTTTTGTCGATTGTGTAATTTTTGTCGGTTCATCTATTTTTTTTGATTTTATTTTGGTCGAAATGTGTATTTTTTGTTGGTTCCTCGGGTTTTTGTATGTTTTTTTTAAAGGTTTGTTTAATTTTTGTATTTTATTATGTTTAATTGTGTAATCTGTGTCAGTTTGTCTATTTTTCGTATATTATTTTTGTTTATTTGTCTAATTTTCGTCGGATTGTGTTTTTTGTGTGTTGTTTGTGTAGGTTTGTGTAATTTTTATATTTTATTGTTGTCGAATTGTGTATTTTTTGTCGGTTTTTTTTTTCTGTTGCTTTTGTAGGTTTGTGTAATTTTTGTATTTTATTTTTGTCGAATTGTGTATTTTTTGTCGGTTTGTGTTTTTTTTATGTTATTTTTGTAGGTTTGTGTATTTTTGTATTTTATTTTGTTTAATTGTGTAATTTTTGTCGTTTTGTGATTATTTCGTATGTTATTTTTGTAGGTTTGTCTAATTTTTGTATTTTATTTTTGTTTAATTGTATCATTTTTGTCGGATGGTCTATTTTTGTATATTACTTGTCGGTTTGTGTTTTTTGTGTGTTGTTTTTGAAGGTTTGTGTATTTTTTTTTTTTTTTTAATATATTTACTTCTTGCTAAAGCAATCCCGATGAGTTTCAAAACTCATTTTAGGACGGGAGGAATTTACAATACATAAGTAGGAGATAGTACATACAATTTTACATTGACAGCAAAATATCAAAAATACAAGTTTCACATACAAACAGAAATAATTTTATAAGGCCAAGTTAAATAGAACAACACACAAGAGAAAACATGTAAGGGAACAACAAAATATACAAATATGGATTTACTGATTTTCATTTTTTTGTATTTTATTTTTGTCGAATTGTGTAATTTTTGTCGGTTCGTCGATTTTTTGTATTTTATTTAGGTCGAATTGTGTATTTTTTGTTGGTTCCTTCGGTTTGTGTATGTTGTTTTTAAAGGTTTGTGTAATTTTTTTATTTTATTTTTGTTTAATTATATCATTTTTGTCGGATGGTCTATTTTTATATATTATTGGTCGATTTCTGTTTTTTGTGTGTTGCTTTGTAGGTTTGTGTATATTTGTATTTTAAATTTGTCGAATTGTGTAATTTTTGTCGGTTCGTCGATTTTTTGTATTTTATTTAGGTCGAATTGTGTATTTTTTGTTGGTTCCTTCGGTTTGTGTATGTTGTTTTTAAAGGTTTGTGTAATTTTTTTATTTTATTTTTGTTTAATTGTATCATTTTTGTCGGATGGTCTATTTTTGTATATAATTGGTCGGTTTCTGTTTTTTGTGTGTTGCTTTGTAGGTTTGTGTATTTTTGTATTATAAATTTGTCGAATTGTGTAATTTTTGTATTTTATTTTTTCGAAATGTGTATTTTTTGTCGGTTTGTGTTTTTTTTATGTTATTTTAGTAGGTTTGTGTATTTTTGAATTTTATTTGTGTAATTTTCGTCGGTTTGTGTTTTTTTATGTAATTTTTGTAGGTTTGTGTATTTTTTTATTTTATTTTGTTTAATTGTGTAATGTTTTTCGGTTTGCCTATTTTTCGGATATTGTTTTTGTTTATTTGTGTTATTTTCGTTGGTTTGTGTTTTTTGTGTGTTGTTTTTGTAGGTTTGTGTAATTTTTGTATTTTATTTTGTTTAATTGTGTAATTTTTGTCGCTTTGTGATTATTTCGTATGTTATTTTTGTAGGTTTGTCTTATTTTTGTATTTTATTTTTGTTTAATTGTATCATTTTTGTCGGATGGTCTATTTTTGTATAATATTGGTCGGTTTCTGTTTTTTGTGTGTTGCTATGTAGGTTTGTGTATTTTTGTATTTTAATTTTGTCGAATTGTGTAATGTTTATATTTTATTTTTGTCGAATTGTGTGTTTATTGTCGGTTTGTGTTTTTTTATGTTATTTTTGTAGGTTTGTGTATTTTTGTATTTTATTTGTGTAATTTTCGTCGGTTTGTGTTTTTTTTATCTAATTTTTGTGGGTGTTTGTATTTTTTTTTCATATTTTGTTTTGTTTAATTGTGTAATTTTTGTCGTTTTGTGATTATTTCGTATGTTATTTTTATAGGTTTGTCTAATTTTTGTATTTTATTTTTGTTTAATTGTATCATTTTTGTCGGATGGTCTATTTTTGTATATTAGTTCTCGGTTTGTGTTTTTTGTGTGTTGTTTTTGAAGGTTTGTTTATTTTTGTATTTTATTTTTGTCGAATTGTGTAATTTTTGTCGGTTCGTCTATTTTGTGTGTTTTATTTTTGTCGAATTGTGTATTTTTTGTCGGTTTTTGTTTTTTTATGTTATTTTTGTAGGTTTGTGTATTTTTGTAAATTATTTGTGTAATTCTCATCGGTTTGTGTTTTTTTTATGTAATTTTTGTAGGTTTGTGTATTTTTTTATTTTGTTTTGTTTAATTGTGTAATGTTTTTCGGTTTGCCTATTTTTCGGATATTGTTTTTGTTTATTTGTGTTATTTTCGTTGGTTTGTGTTTTTTGTGTGTTGTTTTTGTAGGTCTGTGTAATTTTTGTATTTTATTTTGTTTAATTGTGTAATTTTTGTCGCTTTGTGATTATTTCGTATGTTATTTTTGTAGGTTTGTCTTATTTTTGTATTTTATTTTTGTTTAATTGTATCATTTTTGTCGGATGGTCTATTTTTGTATAATATTGGTCGGTTTCTGTTTTTTGTGTGTTGCTATGTAGGTTTGTGTATTTTTGTATTTTAATTTTGTCGAATTGTGTAATGTTTATATTTTATTTTTGTCGAATTGTGTGTTTATTGTCGGTTTGTGTTTTTTTATGTTATTTTTGTAGGTTTGTGTATTTTTGTATTTTATTTGTGTAATTTTCGTCGGTTTGTGTTTTTTTTATCTAATTTTTGTAGGTTTGTGTATTTTGGTATTTTGTTTTGTTTAATTGTGTAATTTTTGTCGTTTTGTGATTATTTCGTATGTTATTTTTATAGGTTTGTCTAATTTTTGTATTTTATATTTGTTTAATTGTAGCATTTTTGTCGGATGGTCTATTTTTGTATATTAGTTGTCGGTTTGTGTTTTTTGTGTGTTGTTTTTGAAGGTTTGTTTATTTTTGTATTTTATTTTTGTCGAATTGTGTAATTTTTGTCGGTTCGTCTATTTTTTGTCTTTTATTTTTGTCGAATTGTGTATTTTTTGTCGGTTTTTGTTTTTTTATGTTATTTTTGTAGGTTTGTGTATTTTTGTAAATTATTTGTGTAATTCTCATCGGTTTGTGTTTTTTTTATCTAATTTTTGTACGATTGTGTATTTTGTTATTTTGTTTTGTTTAATTGTCTAATTTTTGTCGTTTTGTGATTATTTCGTATGTTATTTCTATAGGTTTGTCTAATTTTTGTATTTTATTTTTGTTTAATTGTATCATTTTTGTCGGATGGTCTATTTTTGTATATTATTGGTCGGTTTCTGTTTTGTGTGTGTTGCTTTGTAGGTTTGTGTATTTTTGTATTTTAATTTTGTCGAATTGTGTAATTTTTCTCGAATTGTGTAATTTTTGTATTTTATTTTTGTCGAATTGTGTATTTTTTGTCGGTTTGTGTTTTTTATGTTATTTTTGTAGGTTTGTGTATTTTTGTATTTTATTTGTGTAATTCTCATCGGTTTGTGTTTTTTTTATCTAATTTTTGTAGGATTGTGTATTTTGGTATTTTGTTTTGTTTAATTGTCTAATTTTTGTCGTTGTGTGATTATTTCGTATGTTATTTCTATAGGTTTGTCTAATTTTGGTATTTTATTTTTGTTTAATTGTATCATTTTTGTCGGATGGTCTATTTTTGTATATTAGTTGTCGGTTTGTGTTTTTTGTGTGTTGTTTTTGAAGGTTTGTGTATTTTTGTATTTTATTTTTGTCGAATTGTGTAATTTTTGTCGGTTCGTCTATTTTTTGTGTTTTATTTTTGTCGAATTGTGTATTTTTGGTCGGTTTGTGTTTTTTTATGTTATTTTTGTAGGTTTGTGTTTTTTTGTATGATTTTTTTGTATTTTTTGTGTAGTTTTGTATTTTATTTAGGTCGAATTGTGTATTTTTTGTTGGTTCCTCGGGTTTGTGTATGTTGTTTTTAAAGGTTTGTGTAATTTTTGTATTTTTTTTTGTTCAATTGTGTAATCTTTGTCGGTTTGTCTATTTTTCGGATATTATTTTTGTTTATTTGTGTAATTTTCGTCGGTTTGTGTTTTTTGTGTGTTGTTTTTGTAGGATTGTGTAATTTTTGTATTTTATTTTGTTTAATTGTGTAATTTTTGTCGCTTTGTGATTATTTCGTAATTTATTTTTGAAGGTTTGTCTAATTTTTGTATTTTATTTTTGTTTAATTGTATCATTTTTGTCGGATGGTCTATTTTTGTATATAATTGGTCGGTTTCTGTTTTTTGTGTGTTGCTTTGTAGGTTTGTGTATTTTTGTATTATAAATTTGTCGAATTGTGTAATTTTTGTATTTTATTTTTTCGAAATGTGTATTTTTTGTCGGTTTGTGTTTTTTTTATGTTATTTTAGTAGGTTTGTGTATTTTTGAATTTTATTTGTGTAATTTTTGTCGGTTTGTGTTTTTTTATGTAATTTTTGTAGGTTTGTGTATTTTTTTATTTTATTTTGTTTAATTGTGTAATGTTTTTCGGTTTGCCTATTTTACGGATATTGTTTTTGTTTATTTGTGTTATTTTCGTTGGTTTGTGTTTGTGTGTTGTTTTTGTAGGTTTGTGTAATTTTTGTATTTTATTTTGTTTAATTGTGTAATTTTTGTGATTATTTCGTATGTTATTTTTGTAGGTTTGTCTAATTTTTGTATTTTATTTTTGTTTAATTGTATCATTTTTGTCGGATGGTCTATTTTTGTATATTATTGGTCGGTTTCTGTTTTGTGTGTGTTGCTTTGTAGGTTTGTGTATTTTTGTATTTTAATTTTGTCGAATTGTGTAATTTTTCTCGAATTGTGTAATTTTTGTATTTTATTTTTGTCGAATTGTGTATTTTTTGTCGGTTTGTGTTTTTTATGTTATTTTTGTAGGTTTGTGTATTTTTGTATTTTATTTGTGTAATTCTCATCGGTTTGTTTTTTTTTTATCTAATTTTTGTAGGATTGTGTATTTTGGTATTTTGTTTTGATTAATTGTCTAATTTTTGTCGTTTTGTGATTATTTCGTATGTTATTTCTATAGGTTTGTCTAATTTTGGTATTTTATTTTTGTTTAATTGTATCATTTTTGTCGGATGGTCTATTTTTGTATATTAATTGTCGGTTTGTGTTTTTTGTGTGTTGTTTTTGAAGGTTTGTGTATTTTTGTATTTTATTTTTGTCGAATTGTGTAATTTTTGTCGGTTCGTCTATTTTTTGTGTTTTATTTTTGTCGAATTGTGTATTTTTGGTCGGTTTGTGTTTTTTTATGTTATTTTTGTAGGTTTGTGTTTTTTTGTATGTTTTTTTTGTATTTTTTGTGTAGTTTTGTATTTTATTTAGGTCGAATTGTGTATTTTTTGTTGGTTCCTCGGGTTTGTGTATGTTGTTTTTAAAGGTTTGTGTAATTTTTGTATTTTTTTTTGTTCAATTGTGTAATCTTTGTCGGTTTGTCTATTTTTCGGATATTATTTTTGTTTATTTGTGTAATTTTCGTCAGTTTGTGTTTTTTGTGTGTTGTTTATGTAGGTTTGTATAATTTTTGTATTCTATTTTGTTTAATTGTGTAATTTTTGTCGCTTTGTGATTATTTCGTATGTTATTTTTGTAGGTTTGTCTAATTTTAATATTTTATTTTTGTTTAATTGTATCATTTTTGTCGGATCGTCTATTTTTGTATATAATTGGTCGGTTTCTGTTTTTTGTGTGTTGCTTTGTAGGTTTGTGTATTTTTGTATTATAAATTTGTCGAATTGTGTAATTTTTGTATTTTATTTTTTTCGAAATGTGTATTTTTTGTCGGTTTGTGTTTTTTTTATCTTATTTTTGTAGGTTTGTGTATTTTTGAATTTTATTTGTGTAATTTTCGTAGGTTTGTGTTTTTTTATGTAATTTTTGGAGGTTTGTGTATTTTTGTATTTTATTTTGTTTAATTGTGTAATTTATGTCGTTTTGTGATTATTTCGTATGTTATTTTTGTAGGTTTGTCTAATTTTTGTATTTTATTTTTGTTTAATTGTATCATTTTTGTCGGATGGTCTAGTTTTGTATATTACTTGTCGGTTTGTGTTTTTTGTGTGTTGTTTCTGAAGGTTTGTGTATTTTTGTATTTTATTTTTGTCGAATTGTGTAATTTTTGTCGGCTCGTCTATTTTTTGTGTTTTATTTTTGTCGAATTGTGTATTTTTTGTCGGTTTGTGTTTTTTTGTATGTTTTTTTTTTATTTTTTGTGTAATTTTGTATTTTATTTAGGTCGAATTGTGTATTTTTTGTTGGTTCCTCGGGTTTGTGTATGTTGTTTTTAAAGGTTTGTGTAATTTTTGTATTTTTTTTTGTTTAATTGTGTAATCTTTTGTCGGTTTGTCTATTTTTCGGATATTATTTTTGTTTATTTGTGTAATTTTCGTCGGTTTGTGTTTTTTGTGTGTTGTTTTTGTAGGATTGTGTAATTTTTGTATTTTATTTTGTTTAATTGTGTAATTTTTGTCCCTTTGTGATTATTTCGTAATTTATATTTGTAGGTTTGTCTAATTTTTGTATTTTATTTTTGTTTAATTGTATCATTTTTGTCGGATGGTCTATTTTTGTATATTATTGGTCGGTTTCTGTTTTGTGTGTGTTGCTTTGTAGATTTGTGTATTTTTGTATTTTAATTTTGTCGAATTGTGTAATTTTTGTATTTTATTTTTGTCGAATTGTGTATTTTTTGTCGGTTTGTGTTTTTTATCTTATTTTTGTAGGTTTGTGTATTTTTGTATTTTATTTGTGTAATTTTCATGGGTTTGTGTTTTTTTTATCTAATTTTTGTAGGATTGTGTATTTTGGTATTTTGTTTTGTTTAATTGTGTAATTTTTGTCGTTTTGTGATTATTTCGTATGTTATTTTTATAGGTTTGTCTAATTTTTGTATTTTATTTTTGTTTAATTGTATCATTTTTGTCGGATGGTCTATTTTTGTATATTAGTTGTCGGTTTGTGTTTTTTGTGTGTTGTTTTTGAAGGTGTGTGTATTTTTGTAATTTATTTTTGTCGAATTGTGTAATTTTTGTCGTTTCGTCTATTTTTTGTGTTTTATTTTTGTCGAATTGTGTATTTTTTGTCGGTTTGTGTTTTTTAATGTTATTTTTGTAGGTTTGTGTTTTTTTGTATGTTTTTTTTTGTATTTTTTGTGTAACTTTGTATTTTATTTAGGTCGAATTGTGTATTTTTTGTTGGTTCCTCGGGTTTGTGTATGTTGTTTTTAAAGGTTTGTGTATTTTTGTATTTTATTTTGTTTAATTGTGTAATTTTTGTCGCTTTGTGATTATTTCGTATGTTATTTTTGTAGGTTTGTCTAATTTTTGTATTTTTTTTTTGTTTAATTGTATCATTTTTGTCGGATGGTCTATTTTTGTATATTATTGGTCGGTTTCTGTTTTTTGTGTGTTGCTTTGTAGGTTTGTGTGTTTTTGTATTTTAAATTTGTCGAATTGTGTAATTTTTGTCGAATTGTGTAATTTTTGTATTTTACTTTTGTCGAATTGTGTATTTTTTTTCGGTATGTTTTTTTTATGTTATTTTTGTAGGTTTGTGTATTTTTGTATTTTATTTTAATTTTTGTATTTTATTTTTGTTTAATTGTATCATTTTTGTCGGATGGTCTATTTTTGTATATTATTGTTCGGTTTCTGTTTTGTGTGTGTTGCTTTGTAGATTTGTGTATTTTTGTATTTTAATTTTGTCGAATTGTGTAATTTTTGTATTTTATTTTTGTCGAATTGTGTATTTTTTGTCGGTTTGTGTTTTTTTATGTTATTTTTGTATGTTTGTGTATTTTTTGTCGGTTTCTGTTTTTTCGTGTGTTTTTTTTGTAGGTTTGTGTAATTTTGTATTTTATTTGTGTAATTTTCGTCGGTTTGTGTTTTTTTTATGTGATTTTTGTAGGTTTGTGTATTTTTGTATTTTATTTTGTTTAATTGTGTAATTTATGTCGTTTTGTGATTATTTCGTATGTTATTTATCTAGGTTTGGTCTAATTTTTGTATAATATTTTTGTTTAATGTATCATTTTTGTCGGATGGTCTATTTTTGTATATTATTGATCGGTTTGTGTTTTTTTTGTGTTGTTTTTGTAGGTTTGTGTATTTTTGATTTTTAAATTTGTCGATTGTGTAATTTTTGTCGAATTGTGTAATTTTTGTCGGTTCATCTATTTTTTTTGATTTTATTTTTGTCGAATTGTGTAATTTTTGTTGGTTCCTCGGGTTTTTGTATGTTTTTTTTAAAGGTTTGTGTAATTTTCGTATTTTATTATGTTTAATTGTGTAATCTGTATCAGTTTGTCTATTTTTCGTATATTATTTTTGTTTATTTGTGTAATTTATGTCGTTTTGTGATTATTTCGTATGTTATTCAAATAGGTTTGTCTAATTTTTGTATAATATTTTTGTTTAATTGTATCATTTTTGTCGGATGGTCTATTTTTGTATATTATTGATCGGTTTGTGTTTTTTGTGTCTTGTTTTTGTAGGTTTGTGTATTTTTGTATTTTAAATATGTCGATTGTGTAATTTTTGTCGAATTGTGTAATTTTTGTAGGTTCATCTATTTTTTTTGATTTTATTTTGGTCGAAATGTGTATTTTTTGTTGGTTCCACGGGTTTTTGTATGTTTTTTTTAAAGGTTTGTTTAATTTTTGTATTTTATTATGTTTAATTGTGTAATCTGTGTCAGTTTGTCTATTTTTCGTATATTATTTTTGTTTATTTGTGTAATCTAGTCGGATTGTGTTTTTTGTGTGTTGTTTTTGTAGGTTTGTGTAATTATTATATTTTATTGTTGTCGAATTGTGTATTTTTTGTCGGTTTGTGTTTTGTTCTGTTGTTTTTGTAGGTTTGTGTAATTTTTGTATTTTATTTTTGTCGAATTGTGTATTTTTTGTCGGTTTGTCTTTTTTTTTATGTAATTTTTGTAGGTTTGTGTATTTTTGTATTTTATTTTGTTTAATTGTGTAATTTTTGTCGTTTTGTGATTATTTCGTATGTTATTTTTGTAGGTTTGTCTAATTTTTGTATTTTATTTTTGTTTAATTGTATCATTTTTGTCGGATGGTCTATTTTTGTATATTACTTGTCGGTTTGTGTTTTTTGTGTGTTGTTTTTGAAGGTTTGTGTATTTTATTTTTTTCGAATTGTGTAATTTTTGTCGGTTCGTCTATTTTTTGTGTTTTATTTTTGT